>JANAVB010004797.1:5062141-5067141 GCA_029216955.1 Iris pallida | reverse complement strand
ATTTTTAAATTTTCTAAATAATTTTTACTCGATAATTCATTTTATTTAATTAATTTTGATCTTTAAATGCTCTTTACCGTGACTTGGAATTCTAGAGCATCAGGGATGCCAGTCTCTGGGAACTTCCTTCTTGAACTTGTAGTAGACGAGATTATCTTCATGTTGATATTTCGTGTCCCACTCGAACTTGTTTTCTTGTGCTCCATTTGATTCGCGCAACTTCGGGTCAAATTAGACCAATTTATCGTCTGTCGAAAATTCGTGACTTAACTTCCAACTTAATTTTGGGACCCGACATCGGTCCAATCTAGTCGACCCAATATATGGCCCTGGCCTATTTTGAGTCTACTATACACGTGCCACTTACGTACCACCGATTTGATCTCCCTTGTGCTCCCATTTCGTCCATAATTTTAATTGGTTTAATTTATTATTTAATTAAATCTTGGCCCCAAGCTTGTCCAAACTTGGCCCAACACCCAACCCAATTTGGTGTAACCCCTGTCATGACTACCCATACATCTCACTATTGTATTTGCCTTCTTCCCTACTAAAAATATCTACTTCTCTTTCCTTGTATATATATACACACATATATATATACATATAATATAAATACATATATATTTAATCTCTCACTCTCTCCTCTCACCCATCACCTCACTCTCTCTCTCCTTCTCTCTCACATCAGCAATACCACCCCACCATGTGGCCGAACCCCTCACCCCTCTCTCCAAATATCCCACTCTCTTTATATATATTAATATGCACACACACACACACACACACACACACACACATATACAATCTCTCTCTCCCTCTCTCTCCTCCATTTGATAACACACACACACAAAACTATTTTCCTCACCTCTCTCTCTCCAACTCTTCCGAACACAGCAAGCCATCATCACCAACCCCATGGCCGACTACACTTCAGCCCCATCCCAAACTCCTCTTCTCCTCATTCTTCTCCACTTCAACCACCACTCTCCTCCTCCTATTCTTCGTCTTCATTAACACCACCACCATCACCATCATTTTTTCCCTCCTTTTTCCAGAGCTTCCCTCCATAGCCGAACCATCCACATCACCACCACCACCGAGGTCCACCACTTCATCTCCTCCTCCTCCTCGGCAGGCACCGACACCAGCCCCTCCTAGTCGGCCTCCTCCATCACCACCACTTCAACCACCACCGAACACCAATACCATCACCCCACCGCACTCTCCACCACCATCATTATTCCTCCACCACCACGACGGCCGACCACCACCTCTCCTCGATCCGCCGCCCTCGTCGCACCTAGCCGCACCGTCGTGCGCCTAGCTGGGCCGACAACCCTGCCGCAACAGCAGCTGCAACATCAGCATGCCATGGCAGCGTCGGAAATGGCAGCACCCCCTGGCCGGCGGTACCGACCACCACCTCTCCTCGACCCGCCGCGGGTCCCACAACCGAAGGGGCCGGCCACCCCCTAGTTGGGCGTACCCCCTAGGCAGACCCCGTGGCCTTCGCTCCCCTCTCCGACGTGTATCGTAGGCGATCCATGCGTTTGGCACGGGTTCCCGTCGTGACGAGCTCTAAAACGAAGTTGAAACGATATTTTGTCGCAGCGACTTTGCGCACAATTTTTGAAAAATACGACCATTGGATCGGCGATTTCTTCGCTCAGTCACAATCTCGGTATATCCATCTTCACTTTCCTCAATTTTTGTCTGTTAATTTTATCGTTTGATATATCAAAACCGACCACCAAGTTGACCGTTTAAATTGTGTTATTTTTGGACAGTTTTGCGGAGCCAACTTCGTCGGTTCATATCTCCTCCATCGTAGCTTCGTCTGGCGTGCCACTGGTTCCTATGCGAATCTGGTATAACTTTCTTCCTACCCCTCCAGTTTTGTTTCATTGTGAGCACGTTTGATTGGTTGAATTCGACGCCAAAGTTGGCCGTCCGAATTCGTAATTTCTAAGTTGTAAAATTCTATTTTTGAACCCGGGACTCCGGATTCATTTTCTGACACCACCAGTACACTCGTGGCGTCGTTTTGGCACGTTTTCATATAAAGTTTGTTAGATTTGGAGAACGTGGGCCCTGGTACGTAATTCGGTGCAAAGTGGGCCCCATAGTCCGGGTCAATGGAACTTTTTGACGCTGGCTCATCAGAATCCAATTCTGGATATACCGTTGAGTTTATATCATCATTTTGGACTCGTTGACATATAATTTGCTAGGTTTTAGTGGACACTGGTTCCGGCACGCATTTCGGTGCAAGTCGGATACAAATATCCAGGTCAACGGGTTATTTTGGCTTTGGCTCATCGGAATCCAATTTCGGATATACCGTTTAGTTTGTATCGTCATTCTAGACTTGTTGACATATAACTTGCTGAGTTTTGAGGACATTGGCTCCGACATACTTTTTCGTGCAAATCAGATTCCAGTATCCGGGTCAACGGACCAATCTGAGATCGGGTCATCGGAATCCAATTTCGGATATACCGTTGAGTTCGTATCGTCATTCTAAATTCGTGGACATATAATTTATTAGGTTTAGTGCACTTTTATTTTTGGCACATTTTTCGGTACAAAGTGGGTCCGACACAGACACTGTTTTAACCAGAAATTACCTTTTTGCCCCTGTGTCCAAATTGGACTTATGGATAGGCTATTCTAGCTAATTTGACCATTCTGGACACGTTGATGATGGTTGTTTCACCATCCGACAACACCTGTAGGTTTTTACCCTATTATTATAATCCTTCTCTCTTTTTTTCGTATTTTTAGATCCTTGTATCAGATTTGAGATCCATCGATTCCAGTGATTTTACAACCACTGAAATTGATATGTTGACCTGTAGATGTTTATAGAGACTAGCTTTGACCCTGTTTGACCATGGTTGACTACTTTGACTGAACATCGAAGTAGAGTCAACATTTGGCCTAGGTTAGACTAGTTTTGACCTTGGTTGACCAGAGTTGACCAGTTAACGAAAAGTCAATTGTTAGTCAAAATTAGCCTAGTTTGACCTAGAGTTGACCAGAGTTGACTAGAGTTGACCAGTTGACCAAAAGTCAACTGTGAGTCAACCATTAACCCAGTTTGACCTAGTGTGACTCAGTGTGACCTAGTTTGACTTAGTTGATTGAGTCAGACCTAGATTGCGTAGCTTATAATATAGAATCAAGCCTAACACTGTTGAACCCTAGCTAGCTTATATATATCTTATCTTTAGGTCTGTGGCATCACTCTGAGCATCGACCCTATTTGTCATATCAGGACCGCAGGCGAGTACATTCACTGATAGTTTTCATTGTCTTGATATCTGATATATCCGATTCAGTTGTAGTGTCTTACTTGATTTTCAGTCACGATAGTTCACGGACTAGTATACGTTGGATCATGACATGAGATGTTGTTCCTGGATTTTTTTGGAATATATGTCCATTTCCTGTCTTGTTCCCTGTACTTGTATAGACACCGATTCCTGAGAGGGAGTAGCTATCCTCTTAGGGAATTCCGTGTCATGACGTGTCATGTCCAGGTCCATTATACTATTCGAGGATGGGGAATTATTAGGGGTTATGTGATCAAAGCCACCCTGTCACTATATTCTTATGCTTGCGCCACTCTCACCTCACGTAGGGTGTAGCAGATTCCTCCGTGTGCTTGTTATCCAGGTTGGCCGGCATGATCCTTTTCAGAGATTTTCCTGTGATTATCGGGCCAAGTGGATAACATGTCCTGTCACGTACCCAAAGCCGATCACATAACGCTCTAATAATTCAAGGCACATTTTATATTTACTTTATCTTATCTTATGTCCTGCTCTGTTCTATATTCAGTACTTTTTCACCATGCTATGATATTCAGTTACTCACATGTTCTACATGCCCTTATGTTGTACCTTGACTGGAGACTAAGTTCTTCTCGGAAGAAGAGTTACAACCCCGGTCCTTGTTTGGTTTAAGGGTTGTAACTCAGCTTCCGAATGGTTCCCAAGTCATCCTATATTATTGTCTTGTATTTCATGATACTGTCTCTTATAGAATTTGTCAATTCATATGGAACTGATGTTAGTGTTTGTACTTGCTCATTTTTCTGACAGAATAACGTTGATAATATTTTTAGAGTTATTATACCATTATTGGACTTCATGATGTTGCTAGCTGAGGTGGATCTCACTATTTTTTTATGTGAGTTGCCTGGTAGTTACCCTTAGTTTGTCTTATTTTCCTGTCTTATGATTCCTTATAGCAGTTTCTATTGTTCGTGTGCCTTAGTTATCTTTTCTGTCTTATCTTCTTTAGATGTTGGGTTGTGATTGAGTACATTTGTAGTTCATGGACCTTCTGGATGTAGTATATATTTATTTGGGAACTAAACAACGCTCTACCGCCGATACTACGGCGTAGGCTGGGCGTGGCCCATGTAGTCATATCCGTATATCCAGGTACGGGTCGTGACACATTTTTAGTGGTGGCCCATACAGGTCAGTCTTTGCAATTATGCGAAGTCGTGGTAATACTTGAGCTTTTCTGTACTACTGTGAGCCTGCCCTAGGATTAAGGTTGAGTCATGGAACATTTTAGGAATTTGGTACTCAGTCACATATTAGGAACTCTTGGTAGATTCCAGGGATGACCCCTGGGAAACTTATTTCGAATTTTTCGAAACTTTTCCTATTTGTTTCTAGCTGTCCTGATTTCTAAAACATCTGTCCGTTATCAACTGTATTCTTTCTTTGGAATGAGTTTGTGGACCCCAGAGGGAAGGTATAAGTTGGACTTATATATCTTCTAGGTTGAGACGAGAATATGATTTGCCAGTCTCATATCAGGTTGAGATTGTTTTAGATTATATTCCAATGATTTCCTTTTATCTTAACCTAGATAGTACATTTGGACATCTCTTGAGAATTTTCTTCTAAACTCTACCTCGGGATCTGTTTCCGCTAGTTTCCATCTACTTATCCTTGATTCGTTGTTGAAAATTTTGA
>JANAVB010004797.1:4847141-5057141 GCA_029216955.1 Iris pallida | reverse complement strand
TTTTTGAACCCGGGACTCCGGATTCAATTTCTGACACCACCAGTAGACTTGCGGCATCGCTTTGGCACGTTTTCGTTTAAAGTTTGTTAGATTTGGAGGACGTGGGCCCTGTCACGCATTTCGGTGTAAAGTGGGTCCCATAGTCCGGATAAACGGGACTTTTTGACGCCGGCTCATCGGAGTCCAATTTCGGATATACTGTTGAGTTCGAATCGTTATTCTAGACTCGTTGACATATAATTTGCTAGATTTTAGTGGACATTGATTTCGACACGTATTTCGGTGCAAGTCAGATACCAATATCCGGGTCAACGGGTCATTTTGACTTCGGCTCGTCGGAATCCAATTCCGGATATACCCTTGAGTTCGTATCATCATTCTGGACTCGTTGACATATAATTTGCTGAGTTTTGAGGACATTGGCTCCGACACGCTTTTTCGTGCAAATCGGATTCTAGTATCCGGGTCAACGGACCTATCTGAGATCGGGTCATCGGAATCCAATTTCGAATATACCGTTGAGTTTGTATCGTCATTCTGGATTCGTGAACATATAATTTATTAGGTTTAGTGCACTTTTATTTTCGGCAATTTTTCGGTGCAAAGTGGGTCCGACACGGACACCAATTTGACCAAAAATTATATTTTTGTCCTTGTGTCCAAATTGGACTTATGGATAGGCTATCCTAGTTAATTTAACCATTCTGGACACGTTGGTGATGGTTGTTTCACCATCCGACAACATCTGTAGGTTTTTACCCTATTATTATAATCCTTCTCTTTTTATTCGTATTTTTAGATCCTTGTATCGGATTTGAGATCCATCGATTCCAGTGATTTCACAACCACTGAAATTGATATGTTGACCCTGTTTGACCATGGTTGACTACTTTGATTGAACGTTGAAGTAGAGTCAACATTTGGCCTAGGTTAGACTAGTTTTGACCTTGGTTGACCAGAGTTGACCAGTTTTGACTGGAGTTGACCAGTTGACCAAAAGTCAACTGTAAGTCAACCATTGACCCAGTTTGACCTAGTGTGACTCAGTGTGACCTAGTTTGACTTAGTTGACTGAGTCTGACCTAGATTGCGTAGCTTATACTATAGAATCAAGCCTAACATTGTTGAACCCTAATTAGCTTATATATATCTTATCTTTAGGTCTGTGGCATCACTCTGAGCATCGACCCATGTCAGCTCAGGACTGCCGAAAAGTACATTTACTGATAGTTTTCATTGTCTTGGTATCTGCTATATCCGATTCTGTTGTAGTGCCTACTCGTTTTCCAGTCACGATAGTTCACGGACTAGTATACTGTGGATCATGACATGAGATGTTATTCCTGGATTTTCTTGGTATATATGTACATTTCCTGTCTTGTTCCCTGTACTTGTATAGACACTGATTCCTGAGAGGGAGTATCTATCCTCCGTGTCATGTCCAGGTCTATTATACTATTCGGGGATGGGAAATTATTAGGGGTTATGTGATCAAAGCCACCCTGTCACTATATTCTTATGCTTGTGCCACTCTCACCTCACGTAGGGTGTGGCAGATTCCTCCGTGTGCTTGCTATCCAGGTTGGCCGGCACGACCCATTCCAAAGATTTTTCTGTGATTGTCGGGCCAAGTGGGTAACCTGTCCTGTCACTTACCCAAAGTCGATCAAATAACGCTCTAATAATTCAAAGCACATTTTATATTTACTTTATCTTATCTTATGTCTTGCTCTGTTCTACATTCAGTACTTTCTCACCATGCTATGATATTCAGTTACTCACATGTTCTACATGCCCTTATGTTATACCTTGATTGGATACTAAGTTCTGCTCGGGAGAAGAGTTACAACCCCGATCCTTGTTTGGTTTAAGGGTTGTAACTCAGCTTCCGAATGGTTCCCAAGTCATCCTATATCTTTGTCTTGTATTTCATGATACTGTCTCTTATAGAATTTGTCAATTCATATGGAACTGATGTTAGTGTTTGTACTTGCTCATTTTCCTGACAGGATACCGTTGATAATATTTTAGGAGTTGTTATACCATTATTGGACTTTATGATGTTGCTAGCTGAGGTGGATCTCACTATTTTTCTATGTGAGTTGCCTGGTAGTTACCCTTAGTTTGTCTTATTTTTCCTTCTTTATTTTTCTGTCTTATGATTCTTTATAGTAGTTTCTATTGTTCTTGTGCCTTAGTTATCTTTCCTCTCTTATCTTCTTTAGATGTTGGGTTGTGATTGAGTACATTTGTAGTTCATGGACCTTCTGGATGTAGTATATATTTATTTGGGTACTAGACAGTGTTCTACCATCGATACTGCGGCGTAGGCTGGACGTGGCCCACGTATTCGTATCCGTATATCCGGTTGCGGGTCGTGACACATTTTTAGTGGTGGCCCATGCAGGCCACTCTTTGCAATTAATGCGAAGTCGTGGTAGTAATTGAGCTTTTCTGTACTACTGCGAGCCAGCCCTAGGATTAAGGTTGAGTCATGGAATATTTTAGGAATTTGGTACTCAGTCACATATTAGGAACTCTTGGTAGATTCCAGGGATGACCCCTGAGAATCTTATTTCGAATTTTTCAAAACTTTTTCCATTTGTTTCTATCTGTCCTGATTGAGTATATTTGTAGTTCATGTCTGGATGTAGTGTATATTTATTTGGGTACTAGACAGCGTTCTACCGCCGATACTGCGGCGTAGGATGGGCGTGGCCCACGTATTCGTATCCGTATATCCGGGTGCGGGTCGTGACAGGTTACTTATTAATGTGCAACTTAATTAACTTAGGCATGTGCAACCCAAGCCGACTATGTCACGATCCGTACCCAATATTTGGGCATGAACCGTGTACACGCCCAGCCTACGCCGCAGAGTCGGCGGTAGAACGCTGTAAAAATATGATGAACAACCACGCAATATTATAATTCTCACATGGGACAACCACAACTCAAAGTCACAGCTCAATAACTAGAAGGTGAAATAAATATCCATCTCAAAGGAAATGTATAATAATAAAATCAAATGATATCTCCACTACAAGTCTCAACATCAACTCAAAATCCAATACAAAGTCTCAACTCTATCTAAAATGAAACTAACCAAATGTAGCAGGATCAGACGCTGCGTACTCCTCCTGATAAGCAAAATATGTCTCTACTAAATCTTCCATGTATAGGCCATACTGGTCAGGGCACTCGACCTCCTCACAATCACCTAAAATTGTTTGGTTACCTAGTCAGGATGGAACTAGTACAATTCATTGAATGCAATTCCAATATATGAAAGTTACTATAAACAAAGGTTAGACATCAATTATGAGTTTTGAAAATAAATAGTAAAGCCGTGAGAAAAGACAGTAAATCAATAGTAAATAAAGTACACAAATACCTTACCAACTGTTAGAAATACCTTTGATATGTGATCGGTCTGGGACACTACACCGCACGGTCTACGAGGTCTACTTGCAAGAGAAATAAGTACTGTCTACGATGCCTACTTGCAGAAAAATAAGCACTGTCTACGATGTCTACTTGCAGAAAAATAAGCACTTTCTACGATGTCTACTTGCAGAAAAATAAGCACTATCTACGATGTCTACTTTCCTGTTAGAAGAATTTAACCCCCACGTTCTCTCTGTTCCACGAGCAGATCCCCAACTCAGTTTCAGCGGCCAGGGAGAAAAATATAGGCTTCTAGGGAATCGGTTACTTCCCTCTACATATATATATACATAACTCGTAGAGAAGAGGAATTTGGTTTAAAATAGATAGACTCCTCTTGAGATTTAAGCTCCTATTTGAATTTGAATTCTATTCGAAAGCAGGGAATTGATTTGGGCTGCAGAGTTAGTACGTATCTGAGGAACTTGACTCAGATTCGAATTTCTACTTGGGACAGGGGTTAAGAACAGTTGGATTTGATAAGTCCAGATCCTATTTTATCCACAGGTGGCTGTGAGCATTGCCTTGCGTTCGGCTAACCACAGGGCATGGGTCTTCTCTTGATTGAAGGGTTTAGACCTGTACATCTATCATTAAGGTCCTGATACCATACCACTTGTAAAAGAAGTTCCTGTGCCATATTGTTTGCAATACCCCCTGTCCAATACATGTTTAATATGTTTCACTAACCTGGTGTTTAAGGTTAATTAGTAGGTTTAGGATTTAGGAGTACAGGCTCCTCAAGTGTTTGTAAGCTTATAATTCCACTTTACAATATGGTCCCTGAACAATACATATTTACAATAAACCTTTCCTTCACTATAGGCATTTATGTACATTAATAATTATATTTAAAATGGTCAAGTGCCTAAGTAACCAAATGAAAATTTAAACAATTAATAAGTAATACTTAATAAAAAAATAATAATTAGATGGGGCTCACAGACTACATAACCATCTTGTGCTCTAAATCACTTAGTCACTTACAGTTCTTACTTACCATATAGATATCTCCAGTTTACAAATACATTTATTATCTTTCATGTACATTTCTTACAGCACTTCATGTATATTATTATATTGCTTGTTTTATATTTTCTGTCATGATATGAACTGTTTGAGAGATATGTGCTCGTTCCTATCCTAACTGGACCTGTTAAAAATATTACATATGATACCGAGGAGTTCTGTCCTACTTATTATGGAGCAGGCCTAGATGACACCTATGAGTTGGAGCCAATGGAGGATCCAGCTCTAGCTGAGGAGATTATCCCTATAGTCTAGACTAGATAGCTAGGCTTTAACTTATTTTCTTATGTTATTTGTATTTGACATCTGAGTTGTATTTATTTTTTGATGTTGAGATGTTGTATCGTTTAGACACTTAGACTTATTTCCTTCTGTTTTATGTTCTCTTTTATGATTTCACATATATATCATATCGTGCTATTTCTATCTTAGAATTGCGATTAAGTTGTACCTTCTTTATTGTCCTCTGATTGGAGAGCATATCTTGTACAGCTACATTTATACTATGTTAGATGTATATGACCTAGGACAGCGTTCTACAGTCGATACTGTAGCGTAGGCTGGACGTACCCACTTCGTGTGCCCCTGCACTGGGTGTGGGTCGTGGCACGTTTTTAGTGGTGGCCCATGCAGGACGAGAGTCGTATTAGTGCGATATCGTAGTAGCTCAATGACTTAGTTGTACTACTATGAGCCTGCTATAGAGTGTAGAAAATAAGGTATTAGAATGAGAGGATAATCAATCATAGTTAAAATTCCTTGAGAGATTCCTGGGATGACCCTTGAGAATCTCATTATAAACTTGTAATGCCTGTAGTTTGTATTACGTATCTTGGAATACGTGTACGTATTTCCTCTTGTATTGCATATCTCTTGGCTTGGCTCGGTTTAGTTTGGGTTGACTTGGTTCGGGTTGGGTTGCTTGGTTCATCATGAACCAAGGGGAGAACCCCTACCTACCACCCCCATCCTTTATTAACCCATTCCTTCATTCTCTCTCTCCATTACTCTTCTTCTTCTCCATATTTACTTCTACACCTACCTGGAAGAGAGAGAGCTTAGGCAAGTGCAAACTTGCTTCATGATGGATCTCAAGTTTTATTGTTCCATTCTCTTCCTTACTTGATTCTAAGATACTTTAGAACTTGGCATTTTCCATTTTTATGGTTATATTTTTGTAGATCTAAGTTTTAAGTTCCTTCTTATTTAGTTTTCTTGGTTTTGATCTCTAAAAACTTGGTATTCCAAAAAGTAATGGTTCTATGTTATAGAGAATTCAATTTCCTTCAGTTTTGGCTTTTGTTTCGCTTGATTTCGACTCCGGATGAGTAAGTTATGGCCATTACAAGTTTTTGAAACTTTCATGGCTGAACTTGTTGTTTGGGGACG
Organism: Iris pallida; assembly: GCA_029216955.1. Taxonomy (NCBI): domain Eukaryota; kingdom Viridiplantae; phylum Streptophyta; class Magnoliopsida; order Asparagales; family Iridaceae; genus Iris; species Iris pallida. Next base: position 5,051,276 of record JANAVB010004797.1, on the reverse strand, counting down.
ATGAACCCCATGCGCCGGGAACCTCATGCGCCCGGGAGGCCATGCGCCGGGAGGCCAAGCGCCGCGAAGTCCCGGCAACGCATTCCTTAACTCTGAGCGTGTCATGCGCGTAGGTTCCCTACGCGCATGTACTGAAGACGCAACGTGAGTTTTTCATGTGCCGATTTGTGCAGGAATCCCATGTGCCGATTTGCGCAGGAATCCCATGCACCGATTCGTGCAGGAATTCCATGCGCCGATTCGTGAAGGAATCCCATGCACCGGTGGTACAGGAATCCCATGCGCCAAATCGTGCAGGAATCCCATGCGCCGATTCGTGCAGGAATCCCATGCGCCAATTCGTGCAGGAATCCTATGCGCCGATTCGTGCAGGAATCCCATGCGCCGATTGTGCAGGAATCCCATACGCCAATTCGTGCAGGAATCCCATGCGTCGATTTATGCAGGAATCCCATGCGCCGATTTGCACAGGAATCCCATGCGCCGATTTGTGCAGGAATCCCATGCGCCGATTGTGCAGGAATTCTATGCGCCAGAATTGCTCTATTTCGCTGTTGTTGCCTGTTTAAGTTGTTTTGTAGCTAGAATCTTGAAAAACTCAAATTATGAAAGTTGTAGATCTTTTCCTTGGCTTCAAGAATATGTCACTAGTTGTTTTATGCAAGTTTCTCTCATTCATGATAAGGTAAAAATAGAACACGATAGTGGCCCGTCGTGGCGCACTCTTAACAAGTAAACTGACATGATGTATCTCGACAAGCTGTTACGACAGCTAGCCTAACATGACAAGTATGAATGACCTGGACACCGTGGGCGATTGTGTTTGCACAAATAAACCATTACTGTCTTGCATCATGTCCAGGATGGGGATCCCTGAGTACCACGGTCAGGGATACCTACTGCAATTGACTAAGGCTAATAAACTAGAATAATTCAGTAGTCATGAAGAGATTTCCCAGCTACAGGCAATCCCGTTATCTGGGCGCACTAACGGACTTGTAGCCTACCGACGAGTAGGGCGCATTTCCAGCACACAATCAAGTGGTGCACCCTTCATAAACGGTCATTCGACCTGGATAACCTGGATGGTCTGCAGGGCTTGTGGCTGTTGGGATAATCTCATTGCATCTTGGTAGTAACTAGGCCTGTGATAACCCTAGTTAGTTAAAGTATCAAGCCGTACATCTTGCTTGGTCGTGATTGATTGAATGAAGTTTATTCCAGCTTAGTCTTATCCTGATCATGTGCAAGATTGTGACAGGACATGATTATTGACGCTTGCCTTAACAATAACGATCGGGGGTCCAGTTCTGTTCAGGCGAAGGGTTACAACCCCGGTCCTTGTTTGGTTTAAGGGTTGTAACCTGGCTTCCGGAGCAGTTATGTGTCCTCTCTTCGTTTATTGTCTTATTGCAACCCCTGTCATGCTCGTCTTGTTTTACCTTACTTCAATACCATGATTATTTATACTGGCCTTAACAATAAAGATCAGGGGTCCAGTTCTGTTCAGGCGAAGGGTTACAACCCCGATCTTTGTTTGGTTTAAGGGTTGTAACCTGGCTCCCGGAGCAGTTCTGTTTCCTATTTTCGTTTATTGTCTTCACTGTACCAATGGTATTTGAGACGGGTTTCTATTCAGGTGAAGGGCTGCAACTCCGGTCCTTGTTTGGTTTAAGGGTTGCAGTCTGGCTACTTGAATGGTTTCTCCGTGCTCAATATATTATTGTTATCTCAGTTATTATCAGTATCTTTTAATTACCTTTACTATTTATTTGTGATATGCTAGTTTTAGTTCCTAAGTGAAGCCTCCTTTGTGGCACTTGCTCTTTCTGGGGTCTGACCCAGCTGGTTTTGTATGGCCAGATATCGGAGCAGCACCAGAGGATCTACATGTCTTCCAGGTAGATGGTGACCACCAGGCGTAACCTTGGCAACGAGTGGATTTCTTTTTCTCCTCCCACTTTATTATAAAAATTATTCTTTTGAGGCGTTTAACCGACGAGCACGTGTTAGCTCGTATTGTACCTTATTTCTTGTCTGCCTACGGGGTGTAACATGATTGACAAATCCTAGGGTTGATCATGTATGACTGAACTCTTGCTAGTCCTGACATTTTGTACGACTAGCTTCATGATCATCCAAAATGTAAGTTATGGGACGCCTTACTATTGTATATTTGATGTTCTAATATGTTGTGTCTGCTACTACTTGTTGTGATTGAGACAATAGGCTTGTTTATGACCATAGGTGACTGATGGATTGTAGTTAAACCCTCATGTATCTAGACAGCCGTGACCGTATAGCGAGGTAGGTTGCACTTTATTATACGTAGCTGGCTATGTACGCCCCCGCTCTCTAGTATTCTGGTTCTGGGGCGTGACATGGTTTTAGTGATGGCCCATGCAGGTCTTGTAAATCAAGATATGAGAGGGTTACCGAATAGATGTCTCAATCAGTACTCACCCTTGATCTCTGCTCGTGCTCTCTAAATCCCTGGAATCTTGACCTGATCACATGCTTGTATCGTTGATCTGTCCTGGTCCTTCCTTATTATTCCCTATGTCGTCTTCTTCAGCGGCATTGTTCCTGGTCCTACCGATCAGTAAGACGGAGCTCCTCCCGCAGACCAGCAGCAACCTGGAGATCGAGCCCAGCATTCCGGAGTAGCCTCCAGAGTCGTGCCTACCGGAGAAGAGCCACCAGTTCAGCTCGTCCAACCTATAGAGCCTGATGATGGCACTTTGGTTGGTCTCATCATGTCCCTATTAGCCTCCCAGGATCGTCGAGGAGATGTCTTGCACCAGGCGGTGGCAGACGCTTTGACCAGAGGAGGTCATCAGGGTAATAGCGCGGCCAACAGCTTCAAGCGCTTGAACCCTCCCTTCTTCGACGGCAGTGAAGATGCGATCGCTGCAGATGTATGGCTTCAAGACACAGAGGTGATTCTAGAAGCAGTCAGGACTCCAGAGAACGAGAAGGTGGCCGTAGTGCGCCTGCAGTTACTAGATCTTGCCCGCAGCTGGTGGGCAGCGCAGGCCGATGGATTAGTGGCCCTTATTTCATAGGCAGTATTTAGGAAGAGATTCCAGACCAAGTATTTTGTTGCTATAGCTCGATACGATCTACAGACGAGGTTCACAAATCTGAAGCAGATGGGCAGGACGGTCGATGGATATGCGATCGAGTTTTCGAGACTTAGTCGGTTTGCTCCCACCTTGGTAGCGACCGAGTTCGATAGAGCCCAACGGTTCCAGCAGGGGCTTCATCTGGAGATTCTATTGGCAGTGGAGCAGTTTGAGCATCAGACTTTTGATGCAGTGTTGAGAGCAGTCCGGAGGCATGAGTATACCTCCCAGAGGATCGTGGATAGGACCGGAGGTCGGAAGTGTTCCCACAGCCAGCTGAATCAGTCATCAGCACTAGCCCCGGCGGCCAGGGCTTTGACCATTGGAGCTCCGAGGCGGGCGGCCTCAGTGACGTCGGTTCAGCATTCAACCCTGATGCACCCTCAGCAGTAGAAGCAGAAGCAGTCTTTCGCAGTGGGATGTTCACACTGCGGGAAGCCAGGACATGTGGTATCAGAGTGTCGCAGAGCACAGGGTTTGTGCTTGGTTTGTGGTGCCCCGGACCACAGGGTTGGGAATTGCCCGAACAGGGGGAGTTCATCGACCTTCTCTAGTCCTTCAGTTAGTGGACCAGCACCAGTCCAGCAGCAGCAGCAGCTGCAGTACCCGTTCTCGAGGCCATTATCGACGCAGGCCCAGGCATTCCAGCAGCAGAGACCGCAGCAGTATGCCCAAGCCCAAGCCCTGATCCAGAGCAGGCAGAGAAATTTTCAACAGAGGGGACCCGCACCCAGAGGACATGGTCAAGTGCTGGCTTTGACCATGGAAGAAGAAGGAATAGCACCAGGTGAGGTAGTGGCAGGTACTATTCTCGTCAACACCTTTCCAGCTTCAGTATTATTTGATTCTGGTGCCTCGCATTCATTATCAGTAAGGCTCAATATACTTATTGGTAATGGACTTGTGGGAGTAGATAGAGTATTTTCCTCGTGTCGGATCATAGTTAGCGGTAGAGAATTTCCTGCTAGATTGATAAAGTTTCCGATGGCCGATTATGATGTGGTCTTATGGATGGATTGGTTGAGGGACCAGTATGCTAGGATAGACTGCCATATCGGCCGGGTTATTTTTAGCATTCCAGGCGAGCCGGAGTTTTCCTTCTCCCGAGGCGAAGTTGAACCTTCTCCTCCAGTGTTGCAGATGGCAGTAGCAGTAGTGCAGTTACCTCGAATAGTCGAAGAGTTTCCAGATGTTTTCCCCGAAGAGCTTCCAGGGATGTCGCCAGAGCGGGAGATCGAGTTCACCATCGACTTGATTCCCGGAACAGCCCCAGTGTCAGAGAGAGTCTACAGGATGGCGCCGTCAGAATTAGAGATATTGTACAAGGTGATTGAAGAACTCAGAACCAAGGGATTCATTCGTGCTAGTGGATCGCCTTGGGGAGCCCCGATACTTTTTGTGAAAAAGAAGGATGGTACGTCCAGATTATGTGTAGATTATCGTACCTTAAACTCAATGACAATCAAGAACAGATACCCTCTCCCGAGGATAGATGACTTGTTTGATCAACTCAATGGGGTAGCAGTGTTCTCGAAGATTGACTTGCGGTCAGGATACCATCAGATCAGAGTCAGAGAGCAGGACATCCCAATGACAGCTTTCAGATCTATGTATGGCCATTGGGAGTTCCTTGTTATGCCATTTGGAGCAACCAATGCGCCGGCTGTATTCATGGACCTCATGAATCGCATTTTCATGCCTTATTTGGATCAGTTCATGATTGTGTTCCTAGATGACATCCTGGTCTACAGTAAAAGTAAAGCAGAGCATGAGCAGCATCTCAGAGTTGTTCTTCAGGTTCTCCGAGAGCACCAGTTGTATGCCAAGTTTAGTAAATACGAGTTCTGGCTCGATCGCATTTCGTACTTGGGACATATCATCACCAGAGGAGGAGTAGAAGTAGATCCCCAGAAGATTGTGTCCATTGAGACATGGCCAGTGCCCAGCACGGTTGCAGAAGTTCGCAGTTTTCTTGGATTGGCCGGCTACTATCGTCGATTTGTTTCGGACTTTGCTCAGATTTCAGCGCCATTGACCCAGTTGACCCGCAAGGATGTCCAGTTTGCTTGGACAGCAAAATGCCAGGATTTCTTTGAGAAATTGAAGCGAGGCTTGATGACGGCTCCTATTCTCACGCTTCCAGATGGAACCGGAGGATTCTCAGTGTATTGTGATGCTTCAGGCAGAGGTCTAGGATGTGTTCTTGTCACGCCCCAGAACCAGAATACTGGAGAGCGGGGGCAGACACAGCCAGCTACGTATATTGAAATAGGATACATCTCAACTATACGGTCACGGCTGTCTAGATATGAGGGTTTACTACAAGCCAGCAGTCTCTTAAGGTCAAGCCTATTGTCTCAATCTCAAGCAATTAAAGTAAGTACAAGATCTTAGAGCATCAAATACATAATTATAAGGCGTCCCAAATATTACATATTGGATGATCATGAAGCTAGTCGTACAAAATGATAGGACTAGCAAGAGTTTCAGTCATACATGATCAACCCTAGGATGTGTCCATCATGTTACAGCCCGTAGGCAGACAGTAAGTAAATGCATCGAGCTAACAGGTGTTCGTCGGCAAACGCCTCAAAAGAATAAATTTACATATAAGTGGGAAAAAAAAAGGGAAAACCCACTCGTAGCCCGGGTTCCGTCTAGTGTTCACCATTGGGCTGGAAGCTTGGTAGATCCTCGGGAGCTGCTCCGAAATCTGGCCACACAAAACCAGCTGGGTCAAACCCTAGAAGAGCAAGAGCCACAAAGGAGGCCACAAATAAGAACAAAAGCCAGCATATCAGAACATAAAGAATAAAAGAAGATACATATAGTAAGGTACACAGGGCGATAAACGACTAGGGACGTGGAACCATTCCGGGAGCCAGGTTACAATCCTTAACCAAACAAGGACCGGGATTGTACCCCTTCGCCTGAATAGCTCACTGTCTCTACCCATTTATCGTTAGAGATAAGTTAAACAATCATGATCAAGAGTTCCAGGTACAGGGGCTGGACAAGACTTGGACAGAGCTAGACACCATTCAATTACAATCGGCCAAACAAGTACTACGGCTTACTACTTAACTAACTAGGGTTGTCACAAGCCTAATTACTAACAAGATGCAAGTGAGAATTCCAAATCCCAAGCCCTGCAGACCATCCAGCCATCCTTCCGCGGGTTGAGAGTTATAGGAGGGTACATTGCCCGGGAGACAAATGTACCCTTAGGTGACTTAGAGGGTGCAACACATGACAGTGTGCTGGAAATGTGCTCTACTCGTCGGCAAGCTACAAGTCCATTAAAGCGCCCAGATAACGAGATTGCCTGTGACTGGGAATTCTCCATGTTCTAGTTTGATCTAATAATTAGCCTAATCCAATTTAGCGCGAGTCCCTGGCCGTAGTACCCAGGAAGTCACGTCCTAGACATGATGCAAGACAAGACAAGTGATTTGCACAGAGCAACAAGTAGTACACCCACGGTGTCAAGACAAGTCAAGTTACAAGCTATCAAGGCAAGTCAAGTCATGTCAAGTCAGGAGTGCGCCACCGCGGGCCACTTTCAAGTCAAGCCGAGTTATCAAGTTACAGGTTCAAGTTACCAAGTTACGAAGTTATACGCCAAGTTATTAACAAGATAGGAGAAAACTAGCCGCAAGCCGAATCATGTCAAATCATAAAAAATCGTGTCAAGACGTGTTAGACCAAGTCAAGTCGTGTGGTGGACAAGAAAATCTCAGAAAACAAAATTTAGCCAGAAATCAAGGACCAAGGTCCACCAGAGCACAGGGTGTGCTGGGCTAAAGGCGACCCAAGGGGGCGCCGGGCAAGGCTCGGGCTAGGGTGCGCGAGCGGCGTCAAGAGACGCGCTCGAGGAACAATCGCAACACACCAAAGGCGCGAGCGGGGGCAACGCGGAGACAGAACGCGCGAGGGCACGTCCGACGAGGCGCGCGGGGCGCATCGCAGCGGAGTGCGTGCGGGAGGACGCAGCGCAGCGGAGGGCGCGCGGGAGGACGCAGCGCAGCGGAGGGCGCGCGGGAGGACGCAGCGCAGCGGAGGGCGCGCGGGAGGACGCGGCACGAAGTGCGCGCGGGAGGGCGCAGCGCAGCGGAGTGCGCGTGCAAGGGCGCAGCGCAGCGGAGTGCGCGCGCAAGGGGGGCAGCGCAGCGGAGTGCGCGCGGGAGGACGCAGCGCAGCGGAGTGCGCGCGCAAGGGCGCAGCGCAGCGGAGTGCGCGCACAAGGGGGCGGCACGGAGTGCGCGCGGGAGGACGCGGCACGAAGTGCGCGCGGGAGGACGCGGCACGAAGTGCGCGCGGGAGGACGCAGCACGGCGGCACGCGCGCGCAACGGCACGGCGCGGGCACGGGTCCGGGTGGCCTTCTTCTTCTACAAGTTGGCTGAGAAGAACCCTAACAATGGTTCCAAGGTTCAAAATCTCACAACTTTGCCAATAAAACTCCAAATTCGGATTTTTAAAGTTCTAACTTGGGTGAAATTTGATTCTCTACAACATAGAGGCATCAAAACCCACCAAAACTAACTCAAAATAGATCAAAACCACTAATTTCCAAAAATGGGAAAAGTTAGATCTAGAACAGATGAAGCTTCAAAACACAAAACATCAAGACCTAAGGTTGTTCAAAACCATCTCCTTAAGCTAATGGACAAATAATATTGGGTCCTTATGTAGTGGCAAGGAGCACTTGCCTATGGTGTGGTGTTGTGTGGAAGAAGGAAGAAGAAGAAGAAAATTAATGGAGAGTAAAGAGGAGAGAGAAAGTTAGGTGGGGATATAATGAGGGTGGTTGTGGTGGAAATGAGGGAGGAGTGTAGGTTAAGGTGTTCCACTACATATTAAACCAACCAACTAAACCAAACCAATTAAAACCAAGCCGAACCAAAACCCGAAATACGAGAGAACCCAAAATTCTGCAAGTCGAGAAAATTAAAAATACAAGCCAAAATCCAACCACGAGCATAAATACGAAATACGGAAAAAATGAGGGTGACAACTCTACCCACCTTCAAAGAATTCCGTCCTCGGAATTTAATCAAGGAGCTAGAGATTGCCATGACAAGCCATACTAAGCACAGACAAGCTACACTAAGCAGTTCAATCATACAATCATTCAATGCAAGCAAGGAAGGAAAAGCGTAAGGCATAAGAAAGACATTATACCTCACGAGTCAAACAGATAGGGATATCACGATCGGATGTCGTCCTCACGCTCCCACGTTGACTCACCTAGAGAGTGATGACCCCAAGCAACACGCACTAAGTTAATAGTCTTGTTCTTGAGCGTCTTTTCTCTCCGGTCCAATATAGACACGGGCCTCTCCTCATACGAAAGATTGGTACCAACAACCAATTCCGAATGATCTAGGATATGGCTCGGGTCCGGGATATACCGTCTTAATTGGGATATATGGAATACATCATGTACCTCACTTAGCGACGGCGGAAGAGCGAGACGATAGGACACATCTCCTACTCGCTCTAGAATATCGAACGGCCCTATATACCTAGGACTAAGCTTTCCCCGTACACCAAAACGAATGACGCCACGGGTAGGCGAGATCCTAAGGAATACATGGTCGCCGACAGCAAATTCTAAGGGACGCCGATGAGCATCGGCCCAATGGCGCTGGCGATCCTGAGCAACTCGGAGGTGATCCCTGACTTTCCTGACCACTTCTACCATCTGAGAAATCAGTTTTGGACCGAGCATCTGCCTCTCTCCGACATCGTCCCATGCTAACGGGGATCTGCACTTCCTCCCATACAGAGCCTCGAAGGGTGCCATCTGGATGCTGGTCTGGAAACTATTGTTGTACAAGAACTCCACCAGGTGCAGGTGATCCTCCCACGAACCACCAAAGTCAAGGGCACACGACCGCAACATATCTTCGAGAGTTTGTATAGTATGCTCTGACTGCCCATCTGTCTGCGGATGATATGCTGAGCTGAACTTGAGATGAGTCCCCAAACTTTGATGAAGACTGTGCCAAAAGTGCGATGTGAATCTCGTATCCCTATCTGATACTATGCTGACTGGCACTCCGCGAAGTCTGACGATCTGCCTGAGATACATATCTGCTAGCTGTGCCGTCGACTGTCCAACTCTAAATGGAAGAAAATGTGCCACCTTGGTAAGCCTGTCCACAATGACCCAAATAGCATCTCTGTCTGCCGGAGATCTGGGTAACCCAGTCACGAAATCCATGGTTATGTGTTCCCATTTCCATTCTGGGATCGGCAAAGGTTGAAGAAGTCCAGCTGGCCTCTTATGTTCAGCCTTGACTTGTTGGCAAACCAAACATCGAGAGACATACCGGGCTATCTCTCTCTTCATACCATTCCACCAAAAATGTTGACGAATATCTCTGTACATCTTCGTGCTGCCTGGGTGGATGGAATACTGCGAACTGTGAGCCTCTGTCATGACTTCCTGTCTGATATCTCCACTGGGTACACAAAGACGCGTACCGTGTCGAAGTGTACCATCCTCATGAATACATAACTCTGGCCTTCTTCCTGCCTCGCACTCTGCTCTGAGCCGCTGAATCTTGGAATCTGTTAACTGTGCTGTCCGGATCCTCTCAACTATGGTGGACTGAATCTGTAGGCTGGCCATCAAGGCCACATTGGAAGGAAGAATCACTTCAATTCCCATCTTCTGAAGATCTGACAATAACTCTGGTTGCGCCGTCAGGAAATAAACTCCAGCTCTCCGGCTCAACGCATCTGCTACAACGTTGGCCTTCCCTGGATGATACTGCAAATCTACATCGTAGTCCACCAGTAGCTCGAGCCATCTTCTCTGCCGCATATTAAGGTCCTTCTGGGTGAAAACATACTTCAGGCTCTTATGATCAGTAAATATCTCTACTCTGTCTCCGTACAAGTAGTGCCTCCACAACTTAAGTGCAAACACTACTGCTGCAAACTCCAAGTCATGGGTCGGGTAATTCTTCTCATGATCACGGAGTTGACGTGACGCATAAGCGATTACCTTCCCATGCTGCATCAAAACACATCCCAATCCTCTGCCTGAAGCGTCACAATAAACTGTGAATCCTCCGGTCCCATCTGGAAGGGTGAGAATGGGGGCCGTTATCAAACCTCGCTTCAACTTCTCAAATGATTCCTGACATTCTGCTGTCCATACAAATGGCACATCCTTGCGGGTCAACTGAGTCATCGGCGCTGAAATCCTTACGAAATCAGAGACGAATCGCCGGTAGTAGCCGGCCAATCCAAGAAAGCTGCGAACTTCTGCCACTGAGCTGGGTACTGGCCATGTCTCGATAGCCACAATCTTCTGGGGATCCACTTCCACTCCTCCTCGAGTAATGATGTGACCCAAGTATGAAATGCGATCGAGCCAGAACTCGCATTTACTGAACTTGGCGTACAACTGGTGCTCTATGAGAATCTGAAGAACCACGCGGAGATGCTGCTCATGCTCCGCTTCACTCTTGCTGTAGACCAGGATGTCATCAAGGAACACTATCACAAACTGGTCCAAGTAAGGCATGAAAATATGGTTCATGAGGTCCATGAACACTGCCGGCGCATTGGTCGCTCCAAAGGGCATAACTAGAAACTCCCAATGCCCGTACCTCGATCTGAACGCCGTCTTTGGGATGTCCTGCTCTCTAACTCTGATCTGGTGGTATCCTGACCGCAAGTCTATCTTCGAGAAAACTGAAGCCCCTTTGAGTTGATCAAACAAATCATCTATCCTCGGGAGAGGGTATCTGTTCTTGATTGTCACTGAGTTCAAGGTACGATAATCAACACATAGCCTGGACGTACCATCCTTCTTTTTCACAAGAAGCATCGGGGCTCCCCAAGGCGATCCACTAGCACGAATGAATCCCTTGGTTCTAAGTTCTTCAATCATCTTGTACAAAATCTCCAACTCTGAAGGCGCCATTCTGTAGACTCGCTCTGATACTGGTGCTGTCCCGGGAATCAAGTCGATGGTGAACTCGATCTCCCGTTCTGGTGGCATTCCTGGAAGTTCCTCTGGGAAGACATCTGGAAACTCTTCAACTATCCGGGGCAACTGCACTGCTGCTACTGCCATCCGCAATACTGGAGGAGATGGCTCTACTGTGCCTCTGGAAAATGAAAACTCTGGCTCTCCGGGAATACTAAAGACAACTCTGCCAATATGGCAGTCTATCCTAGCATAATGGTTCCTCAACCAATCCATGCCTAGGACTACATCATAGTCTGCCATAGGGAATTCTATGAGCCTAGCGGGGAACTCCCTACCGCTAACTACGATCCAACACGAGGAAAACACTCGATCTACTCCCATAAGACCATTACCAGTAAGTATATTGAGCTTCACTAATAATGACTCGGGCTCCAATCCTATCCGTGTCGCGAATCGTGCAGACATGAATGAATGCGATGCACCAGAATCAAATAATACAGATGCTGGTAAGGTGTTGACGAGAATAGTACCTGCCACTACCTCACCTGGTGCAACTTCTTCTTCCATGGTCATCATCATAGCCTGACCTCTAGCTGCGGGTCCCCTCTGTTGGAAACCCCTCTGTCGATTCTGTGCTGGAGCCTGGGTGAACTGCTGCTGGTTCTACTGCTAAAAGGCCTGGGCCTGGGGTGCCAATGGCCTCGGGTACTGCTGTTGCTGCTGCTGCTGGACTGGAACTGGGATTGGTCCCCTCACCGAAGAACTAGAAAGGTTGGATGATGATGGACCTCCCCTATTCGGGCAGGTCCCTATATGGTGGTCTGCTCCTCCACAAGCCAAGCACAATCCATGTGCCCTACGACACTCTGCCACTACATGGCCCGGCTTCCCGCAATGAGAACATCCTACTGCGGAAGACTGCTTCTGTTTCTGCTGCTGCGGGTGCGTCGGGGTCGAATGCTGAACCGACGCCACTGAGGCTGCCCGCCTCGGAGTTCCAATAGTTATACCCCTAGTTGCCGGGGCTGGAGCTGAAGATTGGTGCATCTGGTTGTGGGACCGCTTCCTGCCTCCGGTCATATCCACAATTCTCCGGGAGGTATACTCATGCCTCCTTGCTGCCTTCAATACTGCATCGAACGTCTGGTGCTCGAACTGCTCCACAGCCAAAAATATCTCTAAGTGCAGCCCTTGCTGGAACCGCTGAGCCCTATCGAACTCGGTTGCCACCAAGGTGGGGACGAACCTACTCAGCCTAGAAAACTCGGTCGCATAGCCATCGACTGTCCTGCCTCCTTGCTTCAAGTTGGTGAACCTGGTCTGCAGGTCGTACCGTGCCACCGCATCGAAGTACTTCGTCTGGAACCTCTCTCTGAACGTCGCCCAAGTGACTGGTGCTGCTAACCCCATGGCCTGAGCTGCCCACCAATCGCGAGCCAAGTCTAACAACTGTAGGCGTACCACCGCCACCTTCTCATTCTTGGGTGTCCTAGCTGCTTCTAGAACCACCTCGGTATCCTGAAGCCAAGCGTCCGCGGCAATCGCATCTTCACTGCCGTCAAAGAAGGGAGGGTTCAAGCGCTTGAAACTGTTGGCCGCCTGATTTCCTTGGGGACCTCCTCGGTTTAGTACATCATGAACTTCCTGGTGCAAGGCGTCGCCTCGACGATCTTGGGATGCAAGCAGTTCTCTGATAAGCCCTACCAAAGGCCCCTCATCCTGTCTAGCTGGTTAAACGGGCGGAGCTGCCTGAACAGGAGGTTCTGAGCCTCCGGGAAGCATAACTCGGGAGGCTACTCCAGAGTGCTGAGCTTGATCTTCCTGGCGCTGGGGCGCTTGTCGAGCTTCCTCTGGCTGGTTGGCAGGTCCGGGAGTAATGCCGCTGAAGAAGACGACATAGGGAACAATAAGGAAAGGACCAGGATAGATCAATGATACAAGCAATGTGATCAGGTCGAGATTCTCAGGGATTTGAAAATACGAGCAGAGATCAAGGACGAAGATTGATTGAGACATCTATTCGGTAAACCCTCACATTTCTTGATTGACAAGACCTGCATGGGCTACCACTTAAACCGTGTCACGCCCCAGAACCAGAATACTGGAGAGCGGGGGCAGACACAGCCAGCTACGTATATTGAAATAGGATATATCTCAACTATACGGTCACGGCTGTCTAGATATGAGGGTTTACTACAAGCCAGCAGTCTCTTAAGGTCAAGCCTATTGTCTCAATCTCAAGCAATTAAAGTAAGTACAAGATCTTAGAGCATCAAATACATAATTATAAGGCGTCCCAAATATTACATATTGGATGATCATGAAGCTAGTCGTACAAAATGATAGGACTAGCAAGAGTTTCAGTCATACATGATCAACCCTAGGATGTGTCCATCATGTTACAGCCCGTAGGCAGACAGTAAGTAAATGCATTGAGCTAACAGGTGCTCGTCGACAAACGCCTCAAAAGAATAAATTTACATATAAGTGGGAAAAAAAAGGGAAAACCCACTCGTAGCCCGGGTTCCGTCTAGTGTTCACCATTGGGCTGGAAGCTTGGTAGATCCTCGGGAGCTGCTCCGAAATCTGGCCACACAAAACCAGCTGGGTCAAACCCCAGAAGAGCAAGAGCCACAAAGGAGGCCACAAATAAGAACAAAAGCCAGCATATCAGAACATAAAGAATAAAAGAAGATACAAATAGTAAGGTACACAGGGCGATAAACGACTAGGGACGTGGAACCATTCCGGGAGCCAGCTTACAATCCTTAACCAAACAAGGACCGGGATTGTACCCCTTCGCCTGAATATCTCACTGTCTCTACCCATTTATCGTTAGAGATAAGTTAAACAATCATGATCAAGAGTTCCAGGTACAGGGGCTGGACAAGACTTGGACAGAGCTAGACACCATTCAATTACAATCGGCCAAACAAGTACTACGGCTTACTACTTAACTAACTAGGGTTGTCACAAGCCTAATTACTAACAAGATGCAAGTGAGAATTCCAAATCCCAAGCCCTGCAGACCATCCAGCTATCCTTCCGCGGGTTGAGAGTTATAGGTGGGTACATTGCCCGGGAGACAAATGTACCCTTAGGTGACTTAGAGGGTGCAACACATGACAGTGTGCTGGAAATGTGCTCTACTCGTCGGCAAGCTACAAGTCCATTAAAGCGCCAGATAACGAGATTGCCTGTGACTGGGAATTCTCCATGTTCTAGTTTGATCTAATAATTAGCCTAATCCAATTTAGCGCGAGTCCCTGGCCGTGGTACCCAGGAAGTCACGTCCTAGACATGATGCAAGACAAGACAAGTGATTTGCACAGAGCAACAAGTAGTACACCCACGGTGTCAAGACAAGTCAAGTTACAAGCTATCAGGGCAAGTCAAGTCATGTCAAGTCAGGAGTGCGCCACCGCGGGCCACTTTCAAGTCAAGCCGAGTTATCAAGTTACAGGTTCAAGTTACCAAGTTATGAAGTTATACGCCAAGTTATTAACAAGATAGGAGAAAACTAGCCGCAAGCCGAATCATGTCAAATCATAAAAAATCGTGTCAAGACGTGTTAGACCAAGTCAAGTTGTGTGGTGGACAAGAAAATCTCAGAAAACAAAATTTAGCCAGAAATCAAGGACCAAGGTCCACCAGAGCACAGGGTGTGCTGGGCTAAAGGCGACCCAAGGGGGCGCCCGGCAAGGCTCGGGCTAGGGTGCACGAGCGGCGTCAAGAGACGCGCTCGAGGAACAACCGCAACACACCAAAGGCGCGAGCGGGGGCAACGCGGAGCCAGAACGCGCGAGGGCGCGTCCGACGAGGCGCACGGGGCGCAGCGCAGCGGAGTGCGCGCGGGAGGACGCAGCGCAGCGGAGGGCGCGCGGGAGGACGCAGCGCAACAGAGGGCGCGTGGGAGGACGCGGCACGAAGTGCGCGCGGGAGGGCGCAGCGCAGCGGAGTGCGCGCGCAAGGGCGCAGTGCAGCGGAGTGCGCGCGCAAGGGGGGCAGCGCAGCGGAGTGCGCGCGGAAGGGCGCAGCGCAGCGGAGTGCGCGCGCAAGGGCGCAGCGCAGCAGAGTGCGCGCGCAAGGGGGCAGCGCAGCGGAGTGCGCGCACAAGGGGGCGGCACGGAGTGCGCGCGGGAGGACGCGGCACGAAGTGCGCGCGGGAGAACGCGGCACGAAGTGCGCGCGGGAGGACGCAGCACGGCGGCGCGCGCGCGCAACGGCGCGGCGCGGGTACGGGTCCGGGTGGCCTTCTTCTTCTCCAAGTTGGCTGAGAAGAACCCTAACAATGGTTCCAAGGTTCAAAATCTCACAACTTTGCCAATAAAACTCCAAATTCGGATTTTTAAAGTTCTAACTTGGGTGAAATTTGATTCTCTACAACATAGAGGCATCAAAATCCACCAAAACCAACTCAAAATAGATCAAAACCACTAATTTCCGAAAATGGGAAAAGTTAGATCTAGAACAGATGAAGCTTCAAAACACAAAACATCAAGACCTAAGGTTGTTCAAAACCATCTCCTTAAGCTAATGGACAAATAATATTGGGTCCTTATGTAGTGGCAAGGTGCACTTGCCTATGGTGTGGTGTTGTGTGGAAGAAGGAAGAAGAAGAAGAAAATTAATGGAGAGTAAAGAGGAGAGAGAAAGTTAGGTGGGGATATAATGAGGGTGGTTGTGGTGGAAATGAGGGAGGAGTGTAGGTTAAGGTGTTCCACTACATATTAAACCAACCAACTAAACCAAACCAATTAAAACCAAGCCGAACCAAAACCCGAAATACGAGAGAACCCAAAATTCTGCAAGTCGAGAAAATTAAAAATACAAGCCAAAATCCAACCACGAGCATAAATACGAAATACGGAAAAAATAAGGGTGACAGTTCTGATGCAGCATGGGAAGGTAATAGCTTATGCATCACGACAACTTCGTGATCATGAGAGGAATTACCTAACCCATGACTTGGAATTGGCAGCAGTAGTATTTGCACTTAAGTTGTGGAGGCACTACTAGTACAGAGATAGGGTAGAAATTTTCATCGACCACAAGAGCCTGAAGTATGTTTTCACCCAGAAGGATCTTAACATGCGCCAGAGAAGGTGGCTAGAGCTACTTGTAGATTATGATGTCAACCTGCAGTATCATCCTGGGAAGGCCAACATCGTTGCAGATGCATTGAGCAGAAGAGCCGGAGTTTATTTCCTAACAGCGCAACCAGAGCTGTTAGCCGATCTTCATAAGATGGGTATAGAAGTTGTCCTCCCTTCTAGTGTGGCATTGATGGCCAGCATGCAAGTTCAGTCCACTATAGTCGAGAGGATCCGGATGGCACAATCGGCAGATTCCAAACTTCAGCGACTCAGAGCAGAATGTGAGGCGGGATGACCAGAGTTATGTATCCATGAAGATGGTACACTTCGAGATGGGAAGCATGGGAAGCATCTTTGTGTACCCAATGGAGATATCAGACAGGAGATCATGACAGAGGCTCACAGTTCGCAGTATTCCATTCATCCCGGCGGTACGAAGATGTACCGTGATATCCGTCAGCACTTTTGGTAGAATGGCATGAAGATGGAGATAGCCCGGTTTGTCTCTCGATGTTTGGTTTGTCAACAAGTTAAAGCCAAACATCAGAGGCCAGCTGGACTTCTTCAGCCCTTGCCAATTCCAGAATAGGAGTGGGAGCAGATAACCATGGATATTTCGTGACTGGATTACCTAGATCCCCGGCTGGCAGAGATGCTATTTGGCTTATTATAGACAAGCTCACGAAGGTGGCTCATTTTCTTCCGTTCAGAGTCGGTCAGCCGACGTCTCAGCTAGCAGAGATGTATCTGAGACAGATCGTCAGGCTTCATGGTATACCAGTCAGTATCACCTCGGACAGAGATTCAAAATTTATGTCGCACTTTTGGCGTAGCTTGCAAGAGAGTTTGGGAACTCGCCTCCAGTTCAGTTTCGCTTATCATCCGCAGACTGATGGCCAGTCAGAACGCACGATCCAGACTCTCAAAGATATATTGAGATCTTGTACACTCGACTTCGGTGGTTCATGGGAAGATCACCTGCACCTGGTGGAGTTCTCTTACAACAATAGTTTCCAAGCTAGTATCTAGATGGCACCGTTCGAGGCACTGTATGGTAGGAAGTGCCGATCCCCGCTAGCATGGGACGATGTCAGAGAGGGACAGATGCTTGGTCCAGAAATAATTGCTCAGACCGTTGAAGTGGTCAGGAGAGTCAGAGATCATCTTCGAGTTGCCTAAGATCGCGAGCGTCATTGGGCCGATTCTCATCGACGACCCCTTGAATTCTCGGTCGACGACCATTTATTCCTGAGGATTTTGCCTAACTGTGGTGTCATTCATTTCAGCGTACGGGAAAAGCTTAGTCCTAGGTATATAGGACCGTTCGATATTCTGGAGCGAGTAGGTGATGTGTCCTATCGTCTCGCTCTTCTGCCGTTGCTAAGGGAGGTGCATGACGTGTTCCATGTATCTCAACTACGACGGTATATTCTGGACCCGAGCCATATCCTGGATCATTCGAAATTGGTTGTTGGTACCAAACTTTCGTATGAGGAGAGGCCCGTGTCTATATTGGACCGGAGTGAGAAGATACTCAAGAACAAGACTATTAGTTTAGTCCGAGTTGCTTGGGGTCATCACTCTTTGGGTGAGTCAACGTGGGAGCGTGATGATGATATCCGATCGCGATATCCCGACCTGTTTGACTCGTAAGGTATAATGTCTTCCTTATGCCTTATGCTTTCAATTCCTTGCTTGAATAAATGGCTGCATGATAGACTGCTTGTTATAGCTTACGATTATTATAGCTTGTCCTTGCAATTCTAGCCACTTGATTAAATTCTGAGGACAGAATTCTTTAAAGGAGGGTAGAGTTGTAATGCATGTAGTTCGTATTACGTATCTTGGAATACGTGTACGTATTTCCTCTTATATTGCATATCTCTTGGCTTGGCTCGATTTAGTTTGGGTTGGCTTGGTTCGGGTTGGGTTGCTTGGTTCATCATGAACCAAGGGGAGAACCCCTACCTACCACCCCCATCCTTTATTAACCCATTCCTTCATTCTCTCTCTCCATTACTCTTCTTCTTCTCCACATTTACTTCTACACCTACCAGGAAGAAAGAGAGCTTAGGAAAGTGCAAACTTGCTTCATGATGGATCTCAAGTTTTATTGTTACATTCTCTTCCTTACTTGATTCTAAGATACTTTAGAACTTGGCATTTTCTATTTTTATGGTTATATTTTTGTAGATCTAAGTTTTAAGTTCCTTCTTGTTTAGTTTTCTTGGTTTTAATCTCTAAAAACTTGGTATTTCCAAAAACTAATGGTTCTATGTTGTAGAGAATTCAATTTCCTTCAGTTTTGGCTTTTGTTTCGCTTGATTTCGACTCCGGATGAGTAAGTTATGGCCATTACAAGTTTTCGGAACTTTTATGGCTGAACTTGTTGTTTGGGGACGATGAACCCCATGCGCCGGGAACCTCATGCGCCCGGGAGGCCATGCGCCGGGAGGCCATGCGCCGGGAGGCCCCGGCAACGCATCCCTTAACTCCGAGCGTGTCATGCGCGTAGGTTCCCTACGCGCATGTACTGAAGATGTAACGTGAGTTTTCTATGCGCTGATTTGTGTAGGAATCCCATGCGCCGATTTGCGCAGGAATCTCATGCGCCGATTCGTGCAGGAATCCCATGCGCCGATTCGTACAGGAATCATATGCGCCGGTAGTACAGGAATTCCATGCGCCGATTCGTGCAGGAATCCCATGCGCCGATTCGTGCAGGAATCCCATGCGCCAATTTATGTAGGAATCCCATGCGCCGATTGCACAGGAATCCTATGCGCCGATTCGTGCAGGAATCCTATGCGCCAATTTGTGCAGGAATCCCATGTGCCGATTTACGCAGGAATCCCATGTGCCGATTTGTGCAAGAATCCCATGCTCCGATTGTGCAGGAATTCCATGCGCAGGAATTGCTCTATTTCGCTGTTTTTGCCTTTTAAGTTGTTTTGTAGCTAGAATCTTGAAAAACTCAAAACATAAAAGTTGTAGATCTTTTCCTTGGCTTCAAGAATATGTCACTAGTTGTTTTATGCAAGTTTCTCTCATTCATGATAAGGTAAGAATTGAACACGATAGTGGTCCGCCGTGGCGCACTCTTAACAAGTAAACTGACATGATGTATCTCGACAAGCTGTTACGACAGCTAGCCTGACATGACAAGTATGAATGACCTGGACACCGTAGGCAATTGTATTTGCACAAATAAACTATTACTGTCTTGCATCATATCTAGGATGGAGATACCTGAGTGCCACGGTCAGGGATACCTACTGCAATTGACTAAGGCTAATAAACTAGAATAATTCAGTAGTCATGAAGAGATTTTCTAGCTACAGGCAATCCCGTTATCTGGGTGCACTAACGGACTTGTAGCCTTCCGACGAGTAGGGCACATTTTCAGCACACAGTCAAGTGGTGCACCCTTCATAAACGGTCATTCGACCCGTATAACCTGGATGGTCTGCAGGGCTTGTGGCTGTTGGGATAATCTCGTTGTATCTTGGTAGTAACTAGGCATGTGATAACCCTAGTTAGTTAAAGTATCAAGCCGTACTCTTTGCTTGGCCGTGATTGATTGAATGAAGTTTATTCCAGCTTAGTCTTATCCTGATCCTGTGCAAGATTGTGACAGGATGTGATTATTGATGTTACCTTAACAATAACGATCGGGGGTCCAGTTCTGTTCAGGCGAAGGGTTACAACCCTGGTCCTTGCTTGGTTTAAGGGTTGTAACTGGCTCCCGGAGCAGTTATGTGTCCTCTTTTCGTTTATTGTCTTATTGCAACCCCTGTCTTGCTCGTCATGTTTTACCTTACTTCAATACCATGATTATTTATGCTGGCCTTAACAATAAAGATCAGGGGTCCAGTTCTGTTCAGGCGAAGGGTTACAACCCCGGTCCTTGTTTGGTTTAAGGGTTGTAACCTGGCTCCCGGAGCAGTTCTGTGTCATCTCTTCGTTTATTGTCTTCACGGTACCAATGGTATTTGAGACGGGTTTCTATTCAGGTGAAGGGCTGCAACCCCGGTCCTTGTTTGGTTTAAGGGTTGCAGTCTGGCTACTTGAATGGTTTCTTCGTGCTCAATATATTATTGTTATCTCAGTTATTATCAGTATCTTTTAATTACCTTTACTATTTATTTGTGATATGCTGGTTTTAGTTCCTAAGTGAAGCCTCCTTTGTGGCACTTGCTCTTTCTGGGGTCTGACCCAGCTGGTTTTGTATGGCCAGATATTGGAGCAGCACCAGAGGATCTACCTGTCTTCCAGCCAGATGGTGACCACCAGGTGTAACCCTGGCAACGAGTGGGTTTCTTTTTGTCCTCCCACTTTATTATAAAAATTATTTTTTTGAGGCGTTTAGCCGACGAGCACGTGTTAGCTCGTATTGTACCTTATTTCTTGTCTGTCTACGGGCTGTAATATGATTGACAAATCCTAGGATTGATCATGTATGACTGAACTCTTGCTAGTCCTGACATTTTATACGACTAGCTTCATGATCATCCAATATATAATGTATGGGACGGCTTACTATTCTATATTTGATGTTCTAATATCTTGTGTCTGCTACTACTTGTTGTGATTGAGACAATAGGCTTGTTCATGACCATAGTTGACTGATGGATTGTAGTTAAACCCTTATGTATCTAGACAGCCGTGACCGTATAGCGATGTGGGTTGCACTTCATTATACATAGCTGGCTATGTACGCCCCCGCTCTCCAGTATTCTGGTTCTGGGGTGTGACAAAACTATCTCGAAATTTGATTCCAACATTTTTTGTTTACCTTTCTTGTTCGTTGATGAATTTGATTCTTAGTATTCATGTTGATTTGATTTTCTACCAAGATAAATCGTATGGGCTATGTCGCCTCAGTTATGGAATCTAGAGTCTTCTACACTCATATTAGCTGGCATGGTGAAGACATATAGTCTGATTTTGGATGTATTTTTTGGGTGTAGGAATTTAAGGTTTTCGCAGCCAAGCTAGCGACAATGCGAAAATTTTAAATACGATGATTCTAGAGGTATGTACCTTAGTTGCAGACTCTATGGTTTATCGTAACCTTGCTTACTAGTATGACGAGGATTCCGAATATCATGATTTTGGACAGACGCATATGATTATCAGATTGTATCTTGAGAAGGTTCTTGAACATATCATCTCTTCCTTTTGTTTCAGTCTTTTTCAAAAAAAATATAAAATTTAATAAAACTTATTTTTCCATCCTTAATTAACTTAGGGGTAGGGATAGATTTAGATAGTCTAAATTATTAGTAAGAATTTTATTTAGATATAATTATTTCATAGTATAATGGTTTGATAACTTGTATTAGGTCTTATCTTAGAGATGATAGTTAGTTCTAGCATTAGAATAGTAACCCTAGCTAACTCTTAGTTGTTTATGTTAATTACTAGTTTTCACATAGGATATTAGTCTGCTCAGGAGGTAGTGACCCCTCCGGCTGATCAGAAGGATAGTAGGATGTTTATATTTATGGTTAGAACAGTAATATTTTGTAGGTGTACTTTAGAAACAACAAAGATATTCGAGGTTGGCTTGTTTTATAAACCTGGATAATTTTATGTTATTTCTTGAGATATTTCACTTAAGGTTGTGATGCTAAATTTAGAAATTTAGAAATGAAGAAGAGAATTTAACTGTAATACGATGATGATACAAAATTGAATAAGATGTTGGTAAGAGGATGACTATGAACAGAGTGAACACAAGGATTATGAGTTATAGAAAAATTTAAAGATTTGGTGGAGATTTTAAAATTAAGGAAAGATGATATTGAAGGTGTATGTGAGGAAAATACGAAGGTTGATTTTATAATGGAGAATAAGTTCTGCATGATATAGTAGTAATAGCTTAGAAATATTTTGAGGACAGTGATTTGAACAAGTTTGAGGATTTCATAAACTTTGATTTAGATATTTTGGATCCAAGTTAGGACAAGGTGTAGGAATTTAAATTTCGGGATGATTAAGTTGATAAGGGAGAATAAGATCAAAGAGAAGGAAGAAGAGTTTTAACAAGAGCATGATTCATGAGAAATGTCTTGAAAATTTAGGCCCTGCTTCCAAGAGGGAGTTCTAGTTCTCAGACCTAGTTGTGACCTAGACCTTAGCATGTCTTTGATGAATTGATGCACCATACTATTGCCTGTATGATTGATACCTTATGACTGCCTAGTGTTGTAGTATGACTAGTATATATAGATGAGACCCCGAAATGATAATACCTACCATGACCCTGTATGTTATTTTTCCAATTGCATGATTTAGATAAGTTTTCTTAAGACCTTGATTGTTGGGGACGTGACCTTAAGAGGAGTACGACCACCTTAAATTTTGAGGACAAAATTATTTTAAGGAGGGTAGATTTGTAACCACCACTTTTCTAGAATGAGGATAATTTTGAACTTTTATAAAATTTATCATTTAATAATAAGATTTAAATTGTGTTAATGATTAATGGTGATTTTTAATACTATTTAATCTAGTATATTATGACATTGGCCTTTCTGCTAGTGTAACCTTAGAGTTACTTTACCTAGAGACTAACCATGACCATGGAGACCTAACCATGTGATTAGATTGACTATTTACCACTTTTTAGGTTAGGGTTATTTTGGTCATTTTTAACTTTTGGTGAAAATAAAATTTTAATTAATTAATATTATGCTAATCTTTGTGTTGAGCCTTGAGCTAGTTTTTCCTAACCTAGATGTTAGTCATGATCCTAGAGACTAAGTTAGAGGATTACAAACTTAATGGCTAAGTTAGAAATATCTAGATATTTAGCTAAGTTAGATATTTTAGCTCAACCTAATATCTACTTTGGCCTTTAGCTAGAGGCTTAGAAATTTCATTGTTAGAGAGCCCATGACCTAACATTGCATCTAAACCCTAACCCTAGCTCATAAGTGGCCGGCCAAGAGATCACCCCTATAAAGGTTCACATTTATTACATCTTGTCCCTTTTTCATAGCCTCCTTTAAACCTAATTTGTCTTCTTCCCCAAATTACTCCCTTTTCTACAAATCACCTCCAAATTAAGCCTAGTCTTTTGCATTGCACCCCCTTGCTGTAGAAGATATCATTGGAGGCTACCTAACAAGGATTGGGAGCTAATTGGAACATAGTAATTGGAGAAGGACCTCATTTCTAGGCATTTGCATTGACATCTAACTCTCAATAGGTAATGGCCCTAAACTCATTTGTTTTCCTATTTTATCTTCATAGATGCATGCATCTAGGCATCATAGACCTGTAGACTAGGTTTGGTAGGATTTTGTGTCCATTTGATACGCGTATCGGAGGCGTATCGAAGTGTAGTGTAAGGTGTTTGATGAAATGCCCCAATGAACTGTTTGTTAATGTTTTTCAAAACTAATTTCATATTCTTGTAGCCATTTATGTGTGATTTAATATTCTAGAACTCTGAGTTTAGATTCGTGTAATTTTTGTGTCCAAATGTTGACACAGGACTCAGTATGAGACCCTTGCACTGTCCCCTACTACCCTACACTATTTTCTCTCAATATAGGACACATGGACACGTGCCACTTGGCATGGAGGTAGGGGCCATGTCTTTCAGGCACCTCCTTAAGTTCGAGTTCAATTGGTTGTCACGACCCGCACCCAGTGTAGGGGACGAGAAGTGGTTACGTCCAGCCTACGCCGCAGTGTCGACAGTAGAACGCTGTCTTAGGTCACATACATCTAACAGTTATAAGGTACCTGTATAGTACATACACTCTGAATGTAGGTGACATAATAAAGTACAACTCAATCACAACTAAGGAAGAAAATACGATAAGATAGAATAGATGATAACACAGAATCCACAGATGATAATACAGATAAAAGAAATAACTATAAGTCTAAGATAACAACTCCACATATCCAGAATACAAATATCCAAATAAGTACAAGTGTATCCAAAGACAGAATGATAATAGAAACTAGTCTAGCTTACTAGCCTAGTCTACTGGGGTAGTGTCGTCTGCACGTGCTGGGTCTTCTTGAGAGTCCAGCTCACATGTGTCATCTAAGCCTGCTCCGTAATAAGTGGGACACAGCTCCTCAAAGTCATCTGTAATATTTCAATAGGTCCAGTCAGGACTGGAGCAAGCACAGTACATCTTACGCAGTTCATATCATGACAGAAATATAATACAGGCAATAGAGTAAGATACATGAAACGCTGAAGAGTATACATGAGTAAAAGAGAAGACTGTAATAAAATATCTACTATAAGTAAAGAGCTACAGTGAACAAGTGATTTAGAGTACAAGCTAGACATGTGAACGGCTTGATAATAAATATGAAAGATTGTACATGGCTACACTACTTTGAAAATTGTCCACATGACTATTTATACTCCCCCGTACCCCAATCAATACACAAGGATCCGTTCAAGTTATGTTATTGTACATGATTTCACATGGGGGCCCATAAACGGGTGCACATGAATATAAACATGGGGGCTCTGTGAACAAGAGAGTACATGAATCACGAGAGTGCACATAAATGATGAAAGTACAAGAATACATGATAAAAATGAAATGCACATGACATGATGTATATGATGCTCCCGAGGGGGATAACATCGTATGAAAAGATCTATATAGTTCTAATCCGTGTTTCCATCGTGTCAGCATCAAGTAAAATAATCTAGAGCAAGAAAATAGTCATAGCAAGTATGAAACGGTCAGAGAATGTACTCGCTTGATATCCTGAGTGTCTGAAAGAAATATTGTCTGAGGAGTGGTGTCTGTCTCCTAATCGAAGCAACACAAGTCACAACATGACCAGAATGGTAAAATGTAATATTACAATGCATTCTACATGATATTGGGTCAATTCTAAACTAAAGTCAACCCTGGTCAACTTCAGTCAACTAACTAGTCAATGTTAGGTCAGCTAGGTCAACCTAGACCCGATCAAGTCTCACTAGGCATAACCAGTCTATCCTAGCGAGTATACATCCATACAAGTCACAACTAGCCTAATATAACCCAACTTATGTATATATTTACCATATGCCATAGGCTATACTACCTAGGCTATAAGCTATCACAATGATATAGGCAATACATATACATGTTCTACCATATATCTATTTACATACGATTTATAGACAATGCAATATCTATATTGCATTACATCACCCAAGTTTACATATATATATGTGTATACATTTAAACATATAGAAGGATAGGGGGTATCATACATGTGTGTGTGTCAAGTGGTTCAATGTGTCAATTTTAGATTTAGGTGTGTGTCTGTGTATAGGGTCTTAGGGTGACAGTTAGCTTAGATTGGGTGTTGTGTAATGTGTGTGTTTAGATAGGTGGATAGGTTAGTGTGTGTGTGTGTGTGTGCTAACATGGCAGTAGGTTAGTGCTCCCAGGAAAATTCAGTTTGTGTGAGTGTAATGTTCCCAGGTTTTGTGTGTGGTCATGAACCAATGTGGTTCTCAGATTTTTGGTGTGAGTGTGTGAGTGAATAATGATATCAATGTGTGTATTTCTAGATTTGTGTGTGTCTACATAATTGTGTCAATGTGCCTTTATAATAGACTAGAGTGTGAGTGCACCATGTGATTCTCAGTTATACAGTGCCATGACAGTTAGCTCCTAGGGTGTTGTAGTGTCAAACTCATGGATTCTCAGGTTCACTCAGATTTAAGTGTGAAATCAGTGTCCTGTGTGTGTATACATTACATATACATGTGTTCTTCAAATTCCAGATTTTGTAGTGTGAATGATTGTGTTTGTGGGACTAAAATTAGTGCTCATACACCTGTGTTCTCAGGTCATCAAGTCTACTTGACAGTTAACAGTTATACAAATAGTGTAGTTTAGTATATACACATACAACTCATGAATGCATATCCCAAATTCAAACTCGAACATCATGTGAGTCCCAAATGCCACACACACACATCTCAGGAAATTGTACACATGAATTACAATCAAAATTAATCACTAATTAACAGTTAAAACCAAAATTAAACTTTAGGAAATTTTGAATAACTAAACGTATCAGTCAATATAGGGAATCACCAAATCGAATTGGAATATCATAGTAAAATGCCAAATAAATGGTTGAGAATCATTGGTACACATGTATACGTGTCACATGGAGTGTTTGTGTCCAACCAAGTGGACACAAATGTGTCCAAATCAAAAACAAACGTCTAGTGTGCACACAGTGTACATAACCTTCGTGCAGGGGTTTTGAGTCATTGTGGACACGGCTCACGACATGTGTGGCCACGTGGTCATGTCCACGTGTAGCCCATGTGTCAGGCTACACATTCAACACCCTTTGAGGTGTCCACGATGTGTCTACAACGGACACGAGGCCCGTACCATGGAGGGTTCTGAATGTGCACGTGCGGGCAGGTGAACAAGTGCACACCAAAAATCACATCTGACACGGAACCTCGTGACACGAGGCTTGGGGGTCTGGTTTGCAAATACTGCCCCCAGGTATCCTCGAAGTGTCAGCTCGTGTCGCTCTGTTTCGTGTCCCACAGAAGCGTCGAGCAGCAGGGGAAACCCTAGTCGCACGCACGGGGCGTGTTCGTGTCCTCGTATGGACACAGCACGACACAGAAATGCAAACCTAAGTTAGGAAAATAAGAGGACACATCATTAACAGCAATCCTAATCAAAAACATTTCAGAAACAGTGAAGAAATGTCCTCTGTGGCATTTTATCGAACACCTATACCTAGGTGTTGATACGTGTCTGATACGGACACCAAATGGACACGAAATTAATCCAAATTTTAGGGACATCTAGGGGACACTTAGATCTAGCCCTAAATGCAAAGAAAACTAAATATTAAGACAATTAGAGGTATTTTACTTATAGGTGCAAATAGCAAGAAAAAGTTCCAAATGGGGGGTTCCTCCTTGCTAGCCAAATGCTCCCAAATTGCACAAAAACTGAGATTGCTCCCTATAATCAACAAGCAGAGATTAATTAGAATCATATACAAAAGATTTGGATAAAAAAGGAATAAAAATGGATTTAATAGGAATTTTGGAAAGTGGGAATTTACCTTTCCTTCTAAAAACTAGGTTGAGCACAAAAGAGGCGAACAAGTAGAAGAGGCATTAAATAGAGGGGAAAACACTAGGGGTGGCCGGCCATAGTGGGCTTAGCTAGGGTTTGGGCTAAAGTCATGGGCCTATGGCTTAATTACATAAGGCATGAAATTAATTCTAAGTCATAAGTCATGCACCAATTCTCTAGTCCTCATATTCAAACCTTGATTTCTAAATGACTAACCTAGATTGACTTAAGTTAGACTAAGGTCTCACCATGCTAACCTAGTCACCATAGTTAGGGTCAATACCTAGGTTAGTCTACAAAGTCTCAACTAGTCAAAGTCAAAATCACAAGCACTAATTAAATAAATTAAATAAATTCAAAAAAATTCACAAATGACCAAAATAACGTCAATCTAAAATGTGGTAGCGACATTGGTGTCGTGGCAGACACGCAATCGAGCCCGCACGGGTTCGATCCTGCACCGCACACGCGCATAGACACCCATTGATACGTTGTTCGTGTGACACATAGACACGACGTGGACACGTATCAGGGTGTTGGACACCCACCTAGCTATATGCACGAGCACGAGGCTCCTCGTGTCGCATGTCGTGTCCTAGACCACTCGACATGGCCGTACGAGCCCTTCCTTTTCACAATTTCTGATGCACTCTGACACAGGCTTTTTGAACACAGTTTTGACACTATATGGACACGTTCATGACACTGACAAGTTGACACGAGTGTGGGCACACTTTCCCCCAATTTTCTAGTATATAATTGTATATTTATATATGTATCTTGAATGTTCATGTATATATATATATATATATATATATATATATATATGTTTCCAGTTTTAGGATAATTCCCAGTTTTTTGTTTCAGTTTTTGGGATTTGTTTAAATTCTAGTTTGTTGATTCAGTAGGTTTATTTGATAGTTAATTTGCCAGGTTTAAATGTTACTTCATATATATATATATATATATATATATATATATATATATATATATATATATATATATATATATTTTATATATATATATATATATATATATATATATATATATATATATATATATATATATATATATATATATATAGTGTAGTATATATGTATTTATATTTCTTATATATATAGTGTAGTATATATGTATTTATATTTCTTATATATATATATATATATATATATATATATATATATATATATATTTTAAACAAAGGAGCACTTTATTGAAATAAGAGGTGGCTCTGAAAGAGCAATACAAGCAGGTCCAGGGCCGAGAAAACACAAAATGGGCCCTGGATGAGCAGATGAGAAATAGAACAGTACAATAATCAAAACCAAGATTCAAAAGCCATAACCGAGATTTCGAAATTTCAAAGGTGAAATTTCAAAATTTTGCAGCGGCGGTACGGGTCCTGCCCGTTTGGAGTAGGTTTGGCGCGCGACCCGAGGCGCGAGGGGGTTCTGCACGAGGCACATGGGGATTATTTATTTGTTTTTTTTTGATGAGAAAGGAGCTGGAATTCGAAAAGTCAAACGACGAAAAGGAAGGGTCATGAGGGGCGGTAGCCCCGGTCACGTGGGGCAGCAGCACAGGACCCGAGGGGGGGCAGTTGTGATGCCCAAGGAAGGGGCACACTGCCCAACCCGGCGCGCTGCGCGAGAATGGATCGGGGCCCAAGGAGGGCGCACAGACCGGCGGAAAGGAGGCCGGAGGTGGCGGCCGGGCCGAGGACGCCGGCGAAGGACCAAACGCTCGAGGGGGAGGGGCGCGTTAGCGGAGAAGGCCGGCGGGGGAGGGAACTCCGGCGGGGGATAGGCCGAGGGGCGGGGGAAGGAGGAAGAGAGTGGGAGGGGGGCTCCGGCTGGGGCGACGCCGCAGAGGAGTGGGCCTCGACTCCAGTCGCCGGCCCGCGGCGGAGCGAGCCACGACTCCAGTCGCCGGTCCGGGGAGGACGCAGGGCACCGCCGGGGAGGGCGAGGAGCGGAGGGGAAGGGGGGTGGGGGTACGCTGGCTGAGCTCCACGCGGACGGCCAGCGGGCGGCTGCTGGAGCGCCGGAGGTCGAACCGAGGGCGGCTTAAGGCCCGGAGAAGAGAGGGCAGGGGGCGGAGCGCACCGGCCGGAGACCCTAGGCGGCGGCGCTGCCCCTACGCCGAGGCGGAGGGGGGATTGGCTCCACCGAGGGCGGTGGTGAGCCACCGAAGCACGTCCGCCTGGGTTGGGACGGCGGTCCAGCGCCACTGCAGGGAAGAGGGGTCCTGGGAGCCCCAGAACCACCGTCGAGTGGCGGGGTCTTGATAGTAGGACCCCGCCGCCGCCGAGTGGCGGGGTCTTATATATATATAAGACCCCGTCGAGTGGCGGGGTCTTATATATATATATATATATATATATATATATATATATATATATATATATATATATATATATATATATATATATATATATATATATATATATATATACATGTTATGTTACTGTTCAGTTTTGTTGGTTTTTTCCCCAGATTTGTGAATGGTTAGTTAATGTATATATAGTTTGATGTTAGTTTCCTATGTCATATATATGTTTATATATATGTTTATATATATATATATATATATATATATATATATATATATATATATATATATATAATTTAAAATATATATATATATATATATATATATAATTTACATATATATATATATATATATATATATATATATATATATATATTATGGGATGGTTGTGATGTTTGTTGCCTATATAGAAGCATGGAAAATATGGGGTTCATGCGGATCACAACTGACCGCATGAGTACCCTGGAACAGATTGACCAGCATAAAGAAGAGCCGTATGACAGACTTAGCATGCCCCCTGCGGCCCATCTTCACCAGACTGATTTTTTAGCCGCAGAGAGAATAGTTACTTATGCGGCCAAAGTTGATCAACCCTTCCGATAAAGCTGACAAACTCTGTCAAAATCGGCAAGACTGACAGCTCTGACAACTCTGATAATTCTGACACTCTGACAAAAAGAAGATAAGACATGATCAGACGAAATGTTACGCCACCAGACTGACATGGCCATGCGGCCAAAAGGACTGCGACCCGAGCCGCATAAACTTTATGCGGCTCAATCTATATGTTTCATGCGGCTAAAGGTAAATGAGCTTTATGCGGCCCAGAATATAGAACCTATGCGGCTCAAAAGTCCCCAAGCTACATGCGGACTAAGGAAGACTACTGCAAGTGTCTTATGCGGTCCAGCATGGCCGAACACTGAAAGGCCTATGCGGCTCAAAATGACTCAAGCAGACTGATCCTATCTTGCGATGAGACACGTGGCAGGCTGACCAAGTCTCAACCACCCAGATTCGTTACAACAAAATTTCAACAACCCCCACTAGCTGGCAGCCCAAGATCGAGTGTTTGTGCGTTATGAGAGACACATGGCCACGTGGCCCTTTATGCGGCCCAAAAATCTGCTACTACAGAAAATACTATAAATAGTAGGGTATCATACCCAGGCAAATGTTGGCAATCCAAGGCTGGTAACCTACGAAGGGAAATTTTTTCAAGAGCAAGGAGCGCGTCAGATAGTCCAAGGAGTAAGGCAAAGTTGCTACACTTTTCCGAGCCTCTATCGTCACCCCCCAGAATCAAAACTAAACAATTGTATTTAGATGTTTCCTAGGATTTCTTTCTAGGCTTTCCTTTGTACAAGCGAGTTTGCAATCAAGTTCAATTCATCTGTAATTTGTTGTGCTTGATATTTAATGGAAAACACGATGGCGACTCTGCTGGAAACATCCTTCTCTTCTGAAGAGAAGTTGGTGACGCAATCTGACGCATCCAAGCTCGGCTCCCCACAGCAAATGCTCGTGGTTCGATTTGACCAACGAGCATTCGAAGAAATGCTCTCTGAAGGAAGCGCCAGCCCATCGCAGAAGCGAGCCAACCCAAAGAGAGCCCGCATCATGTCGAAGCACAAAATTGTTTTCCCCGACCAGGTTCTCGAAGAAGCTTCTTCTGTGGCCCAAGACGGTGATCAAGACTCTCCTGCGGCCTTGCTTCCGACTGCAAATAAACCCACTGTCCCTAAATCTAGCAAAGAAAAACACTACGATGCTGAGTTTTTGGGGACACAAGGAAAATTCATGCGAACGAGGAAGAGGCCGAATAAGAGAGATAGGCAAATGACTCATACGGCAGCCAACTCTGGCCACAGGCAGATGGCCCATGCGACACCCAACTCTGGCCGTAGGCATATGTTCCATGCGGAAGTCAACTCTGGCCGCAGACAGATCGCCTATGCGGCAGCCAACTCTGGCCGCAGGAATATCGCCCATGCGGCAGCCAACTCTGGCCGCAGGCAGATGGCCCATGCGGCAGCCAATCCTGGCCATAGACAGAGTATCTCATGCGGCCCTGTCAGAAGCTCTGTGTTCGACCGTCTCTCATACGGGCCCGACTCTATGCGACCCATTGAGAATGTGGGATGTATCAATCTGAACTCCTTTTACTATGCGCCTTCGGGTGCTAAGTCAAAGAAGTCTAGGACAGTAGGGGCCCAACAAGCCCAGTCAACTGTCCAAGTTGCTGATTGTCAACGGGCACCGTTAACTTTTATACGGGCTCCTGATGGAAAGTTCTACAGAACTACCCGCGTCCAGTCCCCCAGGGCTAACGGACATGGTGGGTCTCAAAAGTCTTCCTCCAACGATCGAGAAAAGTGCTTTTACTTGCCTCAGATCTGGGTGCAAACATGATACCTACGCACCTGTGTGCTCGGGATACCCGAGTCCACAAATTGGATGCAAAGGTAGACCAACCTGCTATCGACTTGCGTGAGGTGATTACTCACAAACGCAAGGAGAAGGAAGCAACCTTGGCATGCGATGAGCCCCTCTCGGGACGTCGTTGCACCCAAGTCATCATCAACTGCTGCTGTGACATGTCGACAGCATCTGAAGATTAGCAGTCCATTTTCCAACGACTGCAGCAGCCAATACCTTTCCAATAACAACTTGAAAAATAGGTACAAATCCCAGGAGATGAGGAATTTCCTTTCGCCTCCTGTAATTCAACCCGGAAGGTTCTTTCCAGCAAGGAAGGGAATAAGACAGGCTCTTCCAGCCTGGCAATCTTCGTCAGTATTGTAAGGAAACTCTCGTCTGGAGGACTGCCACCGACAACCACGGGGGGTGTCTACCTAGGCACTCGATCCAAAAAGAAGCTACCAACACCTGGGTGTGCATCTTTGACCTCCCTGGGGTAGATGAGGCCGGGGGTAACAGTCTCCTCAATGTATACGACAACCCGGTGTTCCAGGAGCATACACAGGAGGTAGTGATCCAATAGAATTATGCAACAGATGTGGATGTCCGTGAAGATGAACGCCTTCGCCAAGACGATGTGACTTCTTGCACAGGGGGCAGCACCTCTTTCGAGTCCGAGGAGGAAGATATTTCGGTATTCCCTGACGATTTTTCGATACGAGGGTACGACACAGAGAGCACCTCTGCGACGATCCCTTCCACCTTTACCCACATGAGGACAGTCTTGATGGTCGACGATGATCATGAAGTGCCTACTGACCGACAACGTCTAGAAGTACTTGAATCCATGCTCCTGTCCTTGGTCAAGTCAGTAGACAAAATCAAAGCTGCCTTGTCGACTCAACCATCAAGGACGCTTGGACAAACAAGCTTGGGACCCACAGTCAACGCGGACTCCAACACAAACGCTCCTCCTTTGGATGACAATCCTCTAGGAGTCTCCTCTCCTTCAGCTGCAGATGAAGCAAGGAAGGCAAGGAGGGAAGTCCAGGAGCTTCGGAAAATGGTCAATGCCTGAGATTCCTTCCGGGACCTCAGAATACGGCAGCTGTATCCCGTTGCATGGAGAGATGTGCCTTTTCCACCATGGTATAAGCCGTTTCGTATCGATTCATATGACGGGAAGACCTCTTCTAGTCGGTACATGACTTATTTCGAGGTCATTACCAACCACTTGTCGTATAGTGACGCCATCCTCACACGATTATTCATCGGAGCATTGGAGGGGATCGCGTTCGACTGGTATCACAACCTTCCTGACGACTGCATCCATTCTTTCGATGGCTTCAAGCACATGTTCCTAGAATGATTCTACGAAGTGGGACATGATGTGACAATGTCATCCCTCATGGACGTCGTTCAGGAAGAGAGGGAGCTGACGAAAAACTATATCGAGCGGTTCCGCCAAACTGTAATGAGATTGCCCTAAGGTAATCTCGAAACCTCCTTGATTGAAATCTGCCAGAAGAAGTTGCTCCTCGCAATCAGCCTCTGGATGGGTGAAGATCAGTTCAGGGATTGGACGACCTTCATCATAAGTGCCACCAATACGGAGGGGAAATTAAAGATGGCTTGCCAGCTGGGATTACACATCCCGGACGGAGAGGTCAAAAGCAGACGTCCTGGTACTGCCTCCAATAACAACGACACTGACGGCACCTCCAATAACCGGGACAATAAGCGCAAACAGACCCTGGTCGTCGGTACGACCAAGAATCCTGAACAAAAGCAGGCAGAAGCTCAGTGGCCCCAGGTCAATTACTCATTCGAAGATAGTCATGTCAAGCCTATCTTCGACATGCTTTTGCAAGGGGACAGGATCCAACTCCATCCACCAAGGCGCGAGCCTCGAGCGGCAGAGATAGAGGACCCAAAATACTGCCATTTCTATCGCTATGTTCATCATGCCATTCAAGACTGCTTTCAATTAAAGCGGTACATCCAGAATCTTATCGACTCCAAAGCTCTGTCGCTAGACTTTGAAGAGGTTACCGTAGCGGTAAACATGGTGTCAATTCAGTTCGACGACTTCCCTCCAATAAGCACTCAAAATAGGATAATACCTATCCCCCAGGCAACGATGGAGGTTACTAATCTTCCTTCCGTTCAGGACAAGACGACTGGCTTGGTACCTCTCACCACGTCATGAGGAGAGATCATGTGGGTGCACCCTGACTTAGTGCCCGAAGTGACCCTGGCGGCATCATCTCCAGCCAACAAAAAGAAGGGTAGGAAGTCCAGATCCTGCCACACAATTTCAATCGAAGCTGAGGAAGCGACGGTCGTTGTTACCCGGTCTAGGGCACAAGTCCAGCCCACTCCGGGTAGTTCAGTTGAAGACCCTCAGCCAGCAACGCGGCCGACCACTGATGTTTTGGGACCATCTTAGCCTCCACCGGCGGACAGGTCCAAGCCGAAAGAAACCCGCTTCGACAGGCCGCTCCGTAAAGATGCACCTCAAGGATTGGAGAGACCTTACAACTTTGACATATTAGCATAACTGGCTAATATATCGGCAAAGTTGTCATTATACGAGCTCCTAAGGCTCTCCAAGGATCTTTGTGTCGTATTGAGCGAAGCGCTCCAGAATGCTGACGTTTACTTAGTCCAGGTCAAACCTACAGGGGAAGACTCATCGGTAGATCTCCAGGGCAGCAACAGTGTGGATACAATGCCCAACATCGTATTTACCCCACAGGACATGCTGATCAAGACCAACATACATGATTGCCCCTTGTACTACACTGGGTACATAGGCGACATCAAGGTGGATCGGATGCACATCGATCATGGCTCGTCGATAAGCATCATTTCGAAAAGCTTGCTTCAAGTCCTCTGCATCCCTATGCACCAGCTAGCGGCGACCAATACTGGCATTAGCAGTTTCAACTCAGAAAGAAGCTATCCCTTAGGAAAGATCCGATTGAAATGTCAGATTGGCGACCTAAGGACAGAGGTCACCTGCTACATCATAGATGCAGATACGTCCTACAACATCCTCTTGGAGCGTCCGTAGATACATGACTATATGATCGTGCCATCCACCCTCCACCAGTGTTTCAAGTATGTCAGTAAGCCCGGCTCCGTGAGGACTGAATTCGTCGACATCGATTCCTTCAAAGAGATGAGTCTTATTATTCTTCGGAGGCTTGTCTATATGACGAATCTAAGAAACATATAACTGACGAACTAGAGGCCATCACAGGGCCAGAGGAACCCTTGAGAATTCGTCTCCAGGCTCGTAAACCGGGCAAAGCCATACCCTTTGTCGCAATTTTGCATAAAGAGGTGCCCAGTTCCCCCGTTCCTGCTGCATAGTTGGAACCGATGGTCAACCGACTCCCAAAACCAAGAGCCAAAGTCCATCATAGGGCCGATGGTGATTCGATTTCCATGATCCAGTCTAAAGCAATCGTAAGACACAAAGTCCTCTGTCGAGCCGATGGTCATCCGTCTTCCCAAGGCAAGCCGAAAACCAAGTGTCGATCCGACACCCTTATGCAAGCCAATACCACAAGCTGCACCCCTGGTGGTCAAGTTTCCCAGGACAGCATCCCCACCTCCGACCACGCAGGGGATAGCTGAAGAGGACGCAGAACTCGCGAAGTATCTTGTTACAAAGGTGGATAGTCCCTCTCCTTATGATGTAATCCCTGTGGAAAAATTCCTTATTTCATCAATAAAAAGCTGCCATTGAACTATCCAGAGTGTAATAAACTCAATCGGATGTATACTGCGTGACTCGGTCAGGACATTAATCTGCACACACAGGTGACAACCGTCCATACCGCAAACTGACTTGCTCCCATTAAAGATGCCTATTTCCTAGTCCCAGACAAAAGAGAAGGGGAACACACGATCATCTTTGGCCGAAAAGAAGGTCCTCAACCCTTCATGTCTCAAGAGTTTGATCTCGAACCCGATACTGGAAGACTACCGCTCTACCTGTATAGTCCTCATGCCAAGTACTTCATGCAAAAGCAGGTGTACGACATGGAGCCTCCCCAGGTCTGAATTACGGCAGCGGTCGGCGATCGCCTCTGCAGCTGTCAACTCCGTCTGGGAAACCTCGAGATTATTACGACAAATTCCTAAAGACATGCTGGTACTCCCTCAAACCCTCAAATCTTCCAAACTATCGAGTTATGTACACCAAGTACCTATGAACTCATACTCTATTGCATCTCTTTGAGTGGCGAGTCTTGTACGATGATACCTTTGAACTCACATTCTATCGCATCTCCCTGAGTGGCGAGTCATGTGCGATGATACCTCTGAACTCCCACTCTAATGCTTTACCTCACAGGAGTCTGCCCAGTTTATCATTATCTCTGAGCAAACTTTCTGGTCCTGATTATTGTGTGTCACGTCCATATTACCTCTGGTACCGATAATCTCCCGACTTAACACCTGTACCCAACCTGGGATAATAGATATGGTGTTAAGACCAAAAAACCTATCACGTCCATATTACCTCTGTTGGTTTTGTCTCAAAATCTAGTACTCGCACCACCAGTACGCAGAAGACTAATAGGTCCACCAAAGATTATTCTCGATTATCGTGTATTGCGTGCATATTACCTCTGATACTGATAGTCTCTTGACTTAACACCTGTACCCGACCCAGGATAAAAGACAAGGTGTTAAGACCACAAAACATATCACGTACATATTACCTATGTTAGGTTTTGTCTCAAAATCTGTCTCACCAAAGACTATTCCTGATTATCGTGTGTCACGTCAATATTACCTCTGACATCGATAGTCTCCCGACTTAACACCTGTGCCCAACCCGGGATAAAAGACATGGTGTTGAGACCATAAAATCTATCACGTCCATATTACCTCTGTTGGGTTTTGTTTCAAATCTACTACCCGTACCACCAATGCACGGAAGGTAATAGGTCCACAAAAGTTAACCTAATCTATTACTCGCACCATCGGTGTACCAAAGAGTAGTAGGTCCACAAAATATCATTCAAAACTATTTGCTCGCATTTCCAGATGCACAAAAGGGTAATAGGTCCATAAAAAAGTCCCCAGTGGGATGTCATTTATCAAACACAAATGCTGTATTAGGCCCTCTAGTACAAGCACCACCAATACCGCCAACATAGAATGGAGCGAATGCATTCTGTTTATTCAAAATTAGTTACATTCGTTACATCTCAAAAAAAGTATGGAAGAAAAGGCTACTACTCATCAGCAACGCACAGTTTGGCAAGAATGTCTTCCAACTGTGCAGTTGAGCGCTCAATTCTCAGTCTGGCTCGATGTTCAGCTTCCTGGGTTAGCTTTTCAGCATCCTCAAGATGTGCATGAGCTTGCCAATTTTCCTCTAATTTTTTCAATGTACCCTATAGAGCGGCAGAGGCTCATGTGACCTCATCAGTCTCCTTGCAGATCTTTTCTTTTTCCTGACGAGTAGCTTGGACCTCAGTCTCCAGAGATGTCAGCCTGGCCTAGAGCTGGAGAAGCTGCTCGTTAGTTTCGGTCATAGCACGAACAGTAGTCTCCTCATGAATCAAGCAGATCTCTCCCTCTCGGCTCAATTTGTCATACTTAAGAGACAGCTTATGAAGGTCCTTCTCTAAGGTGGGCTTGGTCGTCTCCTGTACAGTCCTCACCTTTTCCATGGCTTTTGTAAGGAAAGCACACTCCTGCTCCACCGCAACAGACACATCGACTTGTCGTAGTTTTCGTAAATGGATTAGGCGTTGATCAGCCTCTGCCAGCTTATGCTCCAAAAGAACGGCCGCCCCTTCTCCACCTGGAAGCGTCTTCAGTAGGTAAATCTGGCCTTGGGCGCAATGACAAGCAGATCTCTCCCTCGAAGGGATATCAGCAAAGGAAGCTGAAGGTGTGTAAGAAGAAGGCATACCGAAGCTTGACGACCCTGTCAGAAGAGAAACAAACTCTGAGCGACGAGACTCCCGTACGGCAGTAATCTCCACTTCCGCAGCCCGAAGGAGCTGAAGACTAGGCAGAGTGGAGAGTTTAATCTCCGGGGAAGAGGCGGCCTCAATCGATCCCGCATCCACCAAAGAGGTTGAAGGAGCTAGGACTTGTGTGCTCAATACGGTGGATGGCCCCTCAACTTGAGTGGAAAAAGGAGAGGGGACCCTTCTTGCTTGTACCAGGTCAGCCCCTGGATCCTTATCTAGCCCTTCTTCTGCGGCCACATCCAACCTTTGTAGCGGAGAGGCAGATCCTATAGGTCCAGAACAACCGACAGTCAGCTTAACCCAAAGAAGATGGAGTTGAAGCGAAAAAAACTCCTCATTTGTAAGAATTCTCCTCTACGACAGGCCCATGGAACCAAGCTGCAACTCGCTTCTGGGAACGAGGCCTCTTAATGATAGGAGGTTCAGGCCTGCTTTGTCTATACGGAGGATTCGACACAGGGGAAGGCACGCGCACCGCCAAAGGGCTTACAGAGGGCTGGAGATCTTCGGAGTTATCTTCCTCCTCCTCTGTACTGTCTGAGTCAGAATCGAAAACCTTCCTTTTTCCCTTCCTTGTCCTCTTGTGGGAGTCTCTCGGTCGATCCTCCAATTTTGTACCGACAATGAAACCGGTATGGGGATCAAAGTCGTTGGGAGACGCATTCACGGACACATGACAAAGGGCCGCCATATACGCGATATGCCCTAAAGTCCCGACGTCAGGAAGGATAGAGCTGGCCTGCATGTAGATTGTCGAATAATAGTGCAGGCCCGAATACCATCCAAGACACTTCCCTCGAAACCTAAGCAAGGATTAGGGTTATCCAAATATAATTGGTTATATCCAAATTGTCGAGAATACCGGTTGGGTAAGTATGGCTCTAAGTATACAATATTACGGTTGTGGTACACCAGATGCGAGGGACGGATGCTCTGCAGCCAGTAAAATAGATTTTCAGACAGGGCCTGGAGTGCAACAGCACTATCAAGGTGAACGCATCCCATCTCTTCCTCAGTAAAAGACGGGACCGACACAAAAAAGGAATATTTATCCGCCCGTACAAGAGAGGCTCAGCGATCAGGAAAAATGGTACAGTTCTAGGGCATGTCACGATAATGATAGATGAAGGCATAATCACTTGTCGCATTACCCTCCGGGCCAGGTCGCATCAAAGAGGGGCAATACATCAGCAGCCACTCCATTAAATAATGATACGGCATCTCGATTATGTTGAAGGGTTTCGTAAGTTCACAGGCGATGACTTTCGACGTAAAAATACGAAGACCCCGATGGATGCTGCATACCATAGCTGAAAGCAGAGCCAACTTGCCTACAAATACCAGCTTTACCGTCGGAAGTATTAAGTTGCGGCTAATCCTCTCAATCAAACCGGAGCCCGCTGAGACGACACAAACCCTTAGCCAATCATCAGGTATCCGGCCACGATGGCCTTAACGGACACAGGCTGGGTATCATAACAAAAATACTTAAAAGTGTCGTTTAGACTCCTGAACCTGTCACCAGCAGCTCGGGCCCTCTTGGTGCTTTGCAGTTGAGCACCCACTTGTTCCAGAGATTGGGAACCTAACAATAACCTGACCGGAGGTGCTAAGGTTAAAAAGATAACCAATTCAAGCCTTGGTATGAGGAAGGTTCCCTTCCGAACTATCATCCTTTTTCTTGGATATTTGTTGACAGGTGCTATGGCGACATAGCACTTCCTGATATACGACAAGGAATCCGGGGAACCGCCGCTCTAATTCCTCAAACTCTTTGTTTGTCGGGGTACACTCCTCATAATCTTCATCTCCCCCTGACAATTTGGATACATCATGCATCTCGTGAAGAGCAAGCCCCATCTCTCCCTCGGGAGTAAAGTAGGTCCCAGTCCGACAGTTGTACATCTCGAGCAATGCCATAACCAACTTCAGGTCCATAAACAAGCCATAGTAGGAGCCCCTAATGGCGTAATAGAGGTCGATCTGTCGTAGGGTGTCCTCATACTCCGCCAAGATCCAAGAAGTCAGATTGACCCATAGAGGGGAACGATGCTGCCAGTTCAGTAACGACAATCTCCCGGCAGGGTATGACCCTTTGTGAGCAATCCGATTCAAAAAGGTATCAGCCTCGGAGAATAGAATGTTAGGCTTCAATTCGTTAATGAGACTGCCAAGAGCCAATCCAATGGCGGAGTAGCTCATTGTTTCCCTTACTGTAACCAATGACAGTATGGGGTTATTAAAACGGATATGGCCCACAAAGATCTTCCGCTGATCCAGAGTTAGAGAACCTGGCATCTTCCTCTCAAAAGGCACCATATTGAAATCTGATAGGGGAAAGTGGCACTCCATTAGGGGTATGTGAATTGCTTTCCCCTAAAAATAGAAGTCCCAGCTCTCATATGTCTCTATGATCCTCGGGTTTAAAATAATTAGGGCATCCGAACAAAAACATAGGCTTCAGATGAATGCCATTCAACTGTCCAGAGTTCATCATGCTAAGTAAAAAGAAGAAGGATTGGTTTCGGATCTCCCTCAACCTGTCTTCAGGTTGACCTCGGGTGATCTGAGTTGACACATCTTGGATTATCTGGTCAAATCTCACACCCAACGCAGATTAGGCATATCCTATCAAGTATTCCCCCGATGGAGCTATGGGCAAGGTCACTGCAAAAGACAAAGCAAAAAAGTAGTTAAAAGAAAACAAAGTTCATTTTTCAACTATGTGGCCTAGCCAAACAGGACCAATACGACCTAGTTATGAAGGATGTGCATGCGGCTTAAGAACATGAGATACATGCGGCTCAATTGTACAGTCCCGTTAAGAAGCACTCATGCGGCTCAATCATGGGGCACTTACACAGTTATGTTATACAGTGCTCATGTGGCATTTATACGGTCCAAGTTATACCGTGCTCATGTGGCCCTATCAGGAGGCACTTATGCGGCCTAGTTAGGCGGCACATATGCAGATCAATCTTGAGTCACTTAGGTAGTTCAGTTATGCAGTATTCATGTAGGCCAATAATGCTTATGCGGCTCAGTCCATGCGGCCCTATCACATAGAACACATGCGGTCTAATGAAATAGGGCTTGCATCGATCATGTCTGATGCATAGAGGCGACACATGACAGGCCGGCGCATAAAATATGCGATGGCCATTCAAAAAAAATTAAAGTCATCGTCTTCCCGTCATCCTTACCCTTGATAGGGGTGCACGTCAGGATGAATAGAAGGAGAATCTGCAACTCTCGACGGAGAGGCGGGTCCATTCCCTTTGACCGCAGCATCAGACGACTTGGAAGCTTTTGGAGCCATGGCTAAACAGAAAGTACGACAGGGACAATGAAGACGAAGAAGAAGAAGAAGGTGAAGGAGAAAAAATCTTTTCCTCCGAATGACCCATATTTATAAGATTTTTTCGAAAGTGTGTTGTTTCGATTCTCGAGCCCATTAAAGATAATGATGACATTTAGGGATTTTATCCTTAGTAACTGTCAGCTTTATCTCGAAAAAAGAGCCCAAATCAAAAAAATTAAGGCACTAAATGCAACAGTAACAGCTGGCAGACAAGATCTTCCTGCGGCACAAGATCGACCTGCGGTCTGAAAATGTCCATACAGCTCAAAATGTCCCTGCGGCATGACGTCTCTCCTGACTTGAAGATTTTTTTGTGGCTTGACATACGTCCATGCTTCTTATTCAAAGTATTCCAAATTTGCAATTTGAAAACTTTGAAGGGGGTCTTGTAGAAGCATAAAAAATATGGGGTCCATGCGGATCACAAATGACCGCATGAGTACCCTAGAACAGATTAACTCGCATAAAGAAGAGCCGCATGACAGACTCAGCATTCCCGCTGCGGCCCATCTTCACTCAACTGATTTTTGAGCCACAGAGATAATATTTACTTATGCGGCCAAAGCTGATCAACCCTTCTGATAAAGCTAACAAACTCTGTCAAAATCGAC
Source organism: Iris pallida (assembly GCA_029216955.1). Taxonomy (NCBI): domain Eukaryota; kingdom Viridiplantae; phylum Streptophyta; class Magnoliopsida; order Asparagales; family Iridaceae; genus Iris; species Iris pallida. The sequence goes on along the minus strand of JANAVB010004797.1, from coordinate 5,009,265 downwards.
AAGACTGACAGCTCTGACAACTCTAACAACTCTGATACTCTGACATAAAGAAGGTAAGACGTGATCAGACGAAATGTTATGCCACCAGACTGGACATGGCCTTGCGTCCAAAAGGACTGCGACCCGAGACGCATGAACTTTATGCGGCTCAATCTATGTGTTTCATGCGGCCAAAGGTAAATGATCTTTATGCGGCCCAGAATGTAGAACCTATGCGGCTCAAAAGTCCCCAAGCTACATGCGGACTAAGGAAGACTATCGCATGAGTCTTATGCGGTCCAGCATGGCCGAACACTGAAAGGCCTATGCGGCTCAAAATGACTCAAGCAGACTGATCCTATCTTGCGATGAGACACGTGGCAGACTGACCAAGTCTCAACCACCCAGATTCGCTACAATAAAATCTCAACAACCCCCACCAGCTGGCAGCCCGAGATCGAGTCTTTTTACGCTGTGAGAGACACGTGGCCACGTGGCCCTTTATGCGGCCCAAAAATTTGCTACTACAGAAAATACTATAAATAGCAGGGTATCACACCCAGGCAAATTTTGGCAATCCAAGGCTGGTAACCTACGAAGGATAATTTCTTCAAGAGCAAGGAGCGCCACAGATAGTCCAAGGAGTAAGGCAGAGTTGCTACACTTTTTCGAGCCTCTATCGTCACCCCCTAGAATCAAAACTAAACAATTGTACTTAGATTATTTCCTAGGATTTCTTTATAGGCTTTCCTTTGTACAAGCGAGTTTGCAATCAAGTTCAATTCATCTGTAATTTGTTGTGCTTGATATTTAATGGCAAACAACCTAGATTGAGGACTTTTTTTAGAATAATCTCAGTTGGGTCAATCCCCTTTGTACAGCAGCCCCTCTACACCAGTAGCACACACACTTCCTTCTTTCCTCTTTATATTTATATATATATATATATATATATATATATATATATATATATATAAATATATATATATATATATATATATATATATATATATATATATATATATATATATATATATATATATACTTCCCCTTTAATATACCTTAGTATATACATTGTATATATGTAATGTATAATGTTATGATCGTATGCTTGTGGCTTGTGTTCTTTTAGGCTTTGTTTATATATGCTAGTATAGGTAGGTATTCTATATAGGCTTGTCCTATATACTAGCTAGTTTAGTTTTGTTGTGGTTTATAGAGACTTGTTAGGCTATCTTGACCTTAAATATTAGCTAGATAGGCCTAGTAGACTCATTTACTTGTTGTTGACTGAACCATAGACTAGTTGACTTGAGTTAACCTAGTTTGACTAGATTGTTGACTAGAGTTGACCAAGAGTTGACTTTGTGACCTAGAATCATATAAAATGCATTGTAAACTTCATTATTACAATCTTGGATACATTATAACCTGTATTGCTCTAAATAGGACTCAGTTACTCCAATACGGACATCTATTCTCATCAGTCGATCGGGATCTCAGGCTAGCACATTCTCTGATCGTTTCATATTTGCTAGGATTTATATTCTTGCTCTAAACTACATTACTTGATGTTGACACATTGTTATCACGGATTGGTACTATATGGATCTTTACTTGAGATGTTATCCCCCTTAACTGGTGCATCGAGTACTTCATGTCATGTGTTTCATGTACATCCTGTGCTCTATACATTCGTGTTATTCATGTACTCTCATGTGCAATCATGTATACTCATATGCTCTCATGTACTTTTATGTGCCCTTACGTACGTCATGTTCTTACATGTACCTCGTATATAACCAAAAACTCATGTACGTAACGTAACTTGACTGGATCCTTATGTATTGATTGGGGGTAGGGGTGAGTATAAATGGTTATGTGATCTTTTCCCATCATGTGCAATCATATTACTTATTCATGTGCAACCCAGTTAACTTCGACATGTGCAACCCAAGCCGACTACATAACCATCTTGTGCTCTAAATCACTTAGTCACTTACAGTATTTACTTACCATATAGATATCTCCAGTTTAAAAATATCTCTCATATCTTTCATGTACATTTCTTACAGTACTTTATATACATTATTCTATTGCTTGTTTTATATTTTCTGTCATGATATAAATTGTTTGAAAGATATGTGCTCGTTCATGTCCTGACTGGACCTATTAAAAATATTACAGATGACACCGAGGAGTTCTTGCCTACTTATTATGGAGCAGACCTAGATGTCACCTTAAGTTGGACCCACTGGAGGATCCAGCTCTAGCTGAGGAGATCATCTCTATAGTCTAGACTAGATAGCTAGGCTTTATCTTATTTTATTATACTATTTGTATTTAACATCTGAGTTGTATTTATTTCTGGATGTTGAGATGCTGTGTCGTTTAGACACTTAGACTTATTTCTTTCTGTTTGTATGTTCTCTTTTAAGGTTTCATATCTATAATATCGTGTTATTTCTATCTTAGAATTGTGATTGAGTTGTACCTTCTGTATTGTCTTTCGATTGGAGAGTATATCTTGTACAGCTACATTTATACTGTGTCAAATATATGTGACCTAGAACATCGTTCTACCGCCAACACAACGGCGTAGGCTGGACGTACGCACTTCCCGTGCCCGTACACTGGGTGCGGGTCGTGACAATTGTCCTCTACAATGGGGGGCATTTGTCACATCACTGCCCTCTACAATAAGGGAGCCGTTAGCCAGTAGTAGATTTCCATCATATGTAATCATGGATATCAATAAAAAATCTAATCATGTAGTAGATTTCCATCATATGTAATCATGAATATCAATGAAAAGTCTCTCTCTTTTTGCTGGCTTTATGTGAACTTCTTGTGATTTATAAACATTTGTAGACTCGTCTTCTTTGATGCATTTTCTTTAAAGGATAGAAAGGAACGTTTGTTCAGAGGTAATATGGAACATAACAAACATGGGATTCTAGATAGGTAACTTACACAGAGGTTAAGAGAACATGGTAAGGAATCATGAGAACAACTCAAAGGTAGTATGGACATGTTTGTTCAATGGGCTTATCATGAATACACCTAGAACTAGGTGTCGTCAATAAGCAACAATCTTTGTCAACAAAGGTAATATGAACGTATTAAAACAAGATCGATAGGTAAGAATGTATACTCAGAGGTAAATAAGGACATGGTAGACGTTCGAACAAGATGTAGTGAGATCAATATGTAGGAATGAAAGATGAACTGGATATTCATACATAGTATTTCTTGAGAAATTTATCTTTAATATGCATCATAAGAAAATCTACGTTAGGTTTTGCTAGCCGGTATCCGCCATTGGAGTAGACCGTTCACTACCAAAATACAGTATTTTAGCGACGGATGTATTCCGTCGCTAATAGCGACGGACTACCGACGAAACAGCGATGGTCTTCCGTCGAATTGCAGCCAATTTTTTTTAATTTTAAGGATAAATCTCGGTAAAAAATTCATCGCTAAATCGTCGGACTTATAGCGACGGACAAATAACCCGTCGCTATGTCGTCGCCCAGTTGTCAATATTTTGCGGGAAAATATTAGAAAAAATTGGCGCAAATTTTGGCGACCACATAGCGACGGATTATCCGTCGGCAAACTAGCGAGGGTATAGCGACAGATATATACGTCGCTAAATACTGTACCCTAACATAAAAAGAACTGACGGGGGGAATTTTTCATTCCCTCCAAAATTTTCTCTCACCTCTCTCTCTATCTCTCTCTCTCTCGCTCTCTCTCTCTCACTCAGGTATGTCTCTCTCCCTCTCTCTCTCTTGGTGGTCGGGGGGTGCACCCCGCGGGGGGAATCGTGGCCGCGGAGGGGTTTAGGGGAGCGGAGGGAGGGCCGGGGGGCCGGAGGGAGGGGGGTCGGCGGGTTGAGCGGTCGCAGGGGGGTAGGGGAGCTGAGGGAGGGGGCGGGGGGTATTGGTGGTTAGAGGGGGAAGGGGTGTTTAGGGTGGGGCGTTGGGTCGGGAGGTCGCGGGGCCGGAGGGAGGGGGGTCGGCCGGTGGGAAGGTCGCTAGGGGGGTAGGGGAGCGGAGAGAGGGGGCCGGGGTGTTGGTGGTCTGGGGGAGGAGGGGGGTTTAGGGTGGGGCGACGGGTGGGGAGGTCGCGGGGCTGGGGGGTCTTGGCGGTCGAGGGGAAGGAGAGGGGGGCAGGGGCCCGACAGGGGGGTTTAGGGTAGGGGTCGGCGGGTGGGGAGGTCGCGGGGGGTAGGCGAGCGGAGGTGGGCCGACGTTTAATATTGTTCATATTTTTCTGTAATACATATATAAAAATGTAATGGCACGGTCAAGATTGATTTTTTATGGCACGGTTAAGATTAATTTTTTATGGAACGGTCAAGATTGATTTTTTTTCATATTTTTCTGTAATATATGTGTAAAAATGTTAGGAGTTCTTAGGCTGCAATCCTGAGAGTCATGGTTGAAGTTATTTTTTGTCATGTTTAATAGACATCGATTGTGTAAACTAAAAATTGTCAATGCATGTTTGGGCATCTTATTATGAGTCTGATCCTTGTGGCATGTGGGCTTATGCTTACAGTGCTCACAATGAACTCGATTTGATAGATCCAATCCACGTAGAAAGAAGTTGTACAGTCTTGAAAGCGACCTATCAGATTTTGGTCCGCGATGTAAACGGAGTGTAGTAAAAAGGGTTATTTAGTATTAGGATCTCACATAATAGTGGATATTAGGATTTTGGTCTCAAAATTGTCCAATACTAAGGTTTAGGTCTGGAAGTCACTGTTTATTAGCCGAACAATGATTTTTGTATCGGTATCGGACTATTTCTATGAGTATCGGTATCAGACTATTTCTATGAGTATCGGTCAGAGAGGGGGCCTTCTTGAGAAGCAGGGGAAGTTGAGCGACGAAGTAGAGGGGGGTCGGTATTGGACTATATATTTTTAATTGCAATTCTGTTTACTTTGTCTTACGTTACAGATTTTCATATCGAATCTGCGATGGATCGTTACTTCGTTGATCGTACATGGATGTACAAATGGCAACACGAGAGCAGAATAGGTGTGAGTGACAATTTTTAGGTAGGCGTGGAAGTGTTTCTTAAGTATGCCATGAGCAAAGCACGGTACATGGATGGTAACAAAATCAAGTGTCCATTTGGTAATTGTCGCAATAGATATTACGAAGAAGTGGTGATTTTAAGAGATCATTTGACCTGTAAGGGTTTCGTACGTGATTACGGCCTGTGGTCATCGTAAGGTAAAATATATACGGAAAGACAGGCTGCGAAAGCTGCTACTTACGCTTTTGATGATAGTGCTGCAACGGATTTTGGCATCGAAGACGGCGGATGCTCTGTTGATTATGGAGACCTGCAGAACCTTGCACGAGATATGGTGTACGATGCGGCAAGGCCTAATTTTGATCCGGAATCCTGAGGCGAAGGAGTTCTATGATATATTTCAGGATGCAGATACTCCTCTATATCCTGGTTGTGAGACTCATTATGTACTGTCGGAGATGATACGGTTGTTAAACATAAAATCTGATTTTAACTTGCCACAAGCTTGCTATGATCGGATCATACAACTAATCAAGGAGGTGTTACCGAAGGAATCCAAAGAGGTCCCAAAAAACTTCTACAAGTCAAAGATGATGGTCTGACAACTGGGACTGGGGTACGAAAAGATAGATTATTGTCGTAACGGATGCATATTATACTACAAGGAGAATAAGGACATAGAAAGTTACAGCATCTGTAATGCAGATCTTTACAAGCCAGTGCAGGAAAAAGGAAATTCAACTAGAAAACGATGTCCTTACAAGTATATGCATTACTTGTCGATCACGAAGCGGTTGCAGAGGATGTATGTCTCTAAATACAGCAGAACACATGACGTGGCACAACGAAGAACGTACAAAGGACGATGGAGAATTGTCACATCCTTTGGATGGAGAGGCATGAAAATATTTTGATTTGTGTCATCTAGATTTTGCTGTAGAGCCTAGAATTGTACGTCTGGCGCTATGTTCTGATGGCTTTGCCCCTTTCAGGCAGTCGGGATCTCAGTACTCCTGCTGGCCGGTCATTCTTATCCCTTACAATCTGCCACCATGGATGTGTATGAAGACTCCTTATATGTTCTTGACAGCTATCATACCCGGTCCTAAAAATTTGACGAAAAACATCGATATATATTTACAGCCGTTGGTGGATGATCTAAAACAGCTGTGGGAGATCGACGTCGCATCCTATAATATTTCCAGGAAACAGAACTTTCAGATGAGAGCTTTACTGATGTGGACAATCAATGATTTTTCAGCATACGGTATACTGTCGGGATGGAGTACTTACGGCACCATGTCTTGTCCGATATGCATAAAAAATAGTAAGGTGTTCCGCCTTAAGCATGGAGGAAAAACTTCTTCTTTGACTGTCACTGTCAATTTCTGCCCGCGAGTCATCAAGAGCAAGGACGCGTTCGGAGCTGGAAAACAAGAATTTTCTCATCCGCCTGCCAGATTGTCAGGATATAATATTTGGGAAGAAGTAAAGGATTTGCCCACCGTAATGGAAGATCCATCGAACAATCATGTCGAGGGGTTCGGACAAAGCCATAATTGGACCAAACGGTGTATCTTCTGGGACTTGTCTTAATGGAAAGATAATCTTATAAGGTATAATCTTAATGTCATGCATATCGAAAAGAATGTGTTCGATAATGTCTTCAATATCGTCATGGATATTAAAGGAAAGACGAAGGACAATCCAAAAGCAAGACAAGACATAGCCGAGATATACAAGCGTCCTTATCTAAATTTGAGGACGAGGTCGAGGACGAGGATAATGATGATGATTAGATTAAATATCGATATATATTAAAAATACTTTCAATTAACTTAGTGAATTAACTTTTACCTCATAAAAACACTTTCTACAAATTAACTTAGTAAATTTAGTTTGACCTCATAAAAGCACTTACAACTAACTTAGTGAATTCTGTTTAAACTTTTGCATTCTTATTTCAGTTCATGCTTTTGTCATTCGATCATCTACTTATTGTATGTTTATCTTTTTGCGGATGGCACTCCTAATCCGTTTCGTCGCGGTGGCGCTCGTCGTCCTGCTGGTGGTATATATATTGTAGTTTAGTTTTATATTCATTTATACTTCTATATTGTTAATTATGTTTATGTGTTCTATTTACAGGTTATGGTGGCCAGCACTCGTCATGGTGATGGTGCTGGTCATGGTGATGGTGGTGGTACTGGTGCTGGTGGTCCTGTTCGTGGGCGTGGTCATGGCGGTGGTGCTGGTGGTAGTGGTCGTGGTCACCTTCAGCATTCCTGAGATATGACCCATTTAGCGATCCTGACCAAAAGAGTACCCCGGGCGCAGACTCAACCCGCCATCGATCTACCCCGGGGCTATCGTCACCTTCGTCGAGGCCTGTGACTCCATCCGCTGACGGATCCGTTCCGCCAACGGATCCACCAGTGAATCTACCAGTTACTACACGGTCGGCCCCGGAGTACCCCCGGACTCAGTTACATCCGGTTACTGGTGAGTATATGTACGGAGCCGCGGATCCTCCGACGCCACCAGAGAGGCCGATGGACAAGTTCCGACAAGAGCTATGGCCCATGGATGAATCGTAAGTAAATTTAAGTTAATTTATTTACTTTGTTTCATTTATTCAAGTTAATAATCCAGTCGTTGCTTCTTTGTAGGTTTTTTTTGTGGGATGCTGCCAGGATTCTAGGGTACATTATCTGGGATAGCTACCATGGCCCCTACCTCAATTTTTCTAAGGTGGCCCTGGACTTGCAGTATGCCTGGCTCGACGAGATGAGGGTATATATATATATATATATATATATATATTTTTAAAGAAAATTTTATTGAAAACTTAAAGGAGCTCTAGAAGAGCATTACAGACGGATATGGGCCGAAAAACAAAAGGGCCCTGAAGCAGGTACATAACAGCAAACCAAAGTAATGCTAGATTATCGAAAATTCGGGGAACCCAAATTTCGACCATCTGCAAAGGGGATAACAGTTCCGAGATTGCTAATTTTTGAAATTTCCAAAAAGTCAAAAGAAGGTGGCAGGAGAAACGTGGGTTCGGGGCCCAAGGGGCGGTAGGCCCAAGGGGCACTAGGCCCAAGGGACACACTGCCCCAAGATGGGGCGCGCAGCCCGATGGGTGCGCAACACAAGGTTCTCAGCCCCCCCTCCGCGTGCAGGAGCACCGGCGAGGGAGGGGGGCTGATCGGAAAAATGGCTCCGGCGCCGGAGGATCGCTGGGGAAAGCGCCGGAGTTGAAGGCGTAGACGGAGGGGGAGGGAGGTCCGGCGCGGGCAGGGGGGCCGCGGCGACGGCGGGGATGGACCCGGAAAGGGGGCCGGAGGGGACCGCCTAGCGGCGAGGGGGGGAGTGGCCTCCAGCCCGCGCCGGAAGCACCGGAGATTGTAGGGAGGCGGAGGAGCCGTCCACGAGGGGGGCACAGAGCTCACGGGAGGAGGGGCGGTGACGGAGACGGAGAGGCCACCGCGGGGAGACTGCGCAGCACCGGAAGGCGGGGGCGACGGAGACGCCGACCCCAACAGGCATGGACCGCCGTCCTCAGGTAGCCGCCGAGCGGCCACGCTGGCCCAGGAAGGCTCACGGCACGGAGGAGAGGGATCCGCCGACGCCAGGGAGAGCCCCGGAGGAGCCAAGCCGGAGAGGGAGGGCGAGGAGGAGGAAGCAACGGCGTGGAGCAGGGGGCTACGGCTGGCGAAGCCATGGAGGGGGGGTCTCCGCAGGAAGCGCGAGGGCGGCGGCGGCCGATGGAGCGGATGGGGGAGGCACCACGGAAGAGGGGGGAGGCACCACGGAAAAGGAGGGAGTATATATATATATATATATATATATATATATATATATATATCTTGTGGTTAATTATTAATTACTCTTTAATCCACCATTTTTTAATTATGTGATAATTGAATTTGTATGTCAAAGAACGTTCTGGTGGCCCCCTCTATCGCGAGGATACGATCCGCAGGACCTACAGAAGTGCCGTCGGGAAGAAGATACGGGACGTGGTGTATGACCATCGCTCGGGGCATTCGAAGAAGGATTGGATCCGACAGGAGTATTATGATCAGATCTTGGAGAAGATGGATACTCCTGCGTACAAGCAGAAATCAGAGAAAGCGAAGGAGAATTGTTGGGCCGTGGGTCTGCATACGGGGGGATCAAGGCCCCACGCAGCGACGCGTACAGATCTGGTGAGATACCGTAAATTCATTACACTATCTAATTCGGTACTATTAATATACGAAGTTAATTAAATTCTACAAATATTTTGTATGTAGGCCCAATGGGCGGTAAAGAAGGGAAAAAGGCGGACTTGATCACTATACACGATGTATTCCAGTATACGCACAAGAGGCGGAAGGACAGAAGCTTCGTCGATGAAAGGGCCAAGAGGACTGATGTAAGTACTTACTTTTATGAGATTTATGTTAGAATTATAAGTATTATTAACTTAATCAGGTAAACTTAGGATTCAGACTATAACTTAGGAAAACATAGGATTTAGATTATAACTTAGGAAAACTTATAGTATAAACACATTCATTGGATAGGCTACGTATCGTGAGGCCCTTAGACGGGTTCAGCCCCCTGCTACAGAGGATGTCGACGAAATGACGCCCGGCCAGGCGTCCTCTTCTATGGATGCTCACTTCAACGACATGTTCGTAGATACCGTAGGCGGCTTTAGGAAAGGACGTCTCTATGGATGCGGCTCCCTGGCATCGTTGTAGGCGTCGATTCCGAGCTTTCTACCGCCTCCGTCTCCTCCTCCCGCGACCCCGGTAGGCGATGATGTGAGGACACAGCTTGCGATTCTGACCGAGGCAGTATCGGACTTGCGGAAGCATATGACCACGTACTATCCGCGTCCTTCTACTGCTTCCGGTTCTTCTGCTCCTGGTCCATCTTCTTCCGGTTCTTATGCTCCCGATCTGTCTACTGCTGCTCCCGTTGCTTCAGATATTCCCGATCCTTCTTCCGTCGGGGGTCTTTTTTTTGACCCTGCTGCCTCTCTGGTACCATCTCCTGCTGTGACGATACTCCTTAACATGATGTCGCCAGAGCAGCTACGCCAACTTTCAGGCCATATCTTTGATACCCTGCCGGCACATATGGTGGAGGAGTATCTTCGTCGGGCGCAACAGGGATTACCATCAGCTGACGATCCACCTCCTCCTTCTCATTGATGTTATTGTATTTGAATGTTTGGAAATATTTTTTAAATGTTGAATATTTGTGAATTTTGGATATTGTCACATGGATATTGGTGAATGTTTGGGATAATAGTGGATATTTGGATATTAGTTTGTGATGGATGTTTGAATATTAGTGTGTGATGAATGTTGGTTTGTGTGATGTATTTGTGATAGATATTTGTATATTGGTTTGAGATGCATATTGGTTTGTGTGAGGAGTGATGCATATTGTGATGTTTCGACGTTTCGGATGTTGTACGAACAGGGAATGCTCTATTTTATGCAAAAAATATTCAAACCTTTTCCAGTTAGCGACGGACTTGCGTCTACCAAGCAACGGAAGGCGACGGCTGAGCGACGAAATATCCGTCGCTAACTGGAGAATTTCCAGTTAGCGACGGATGTCGATAGATTAGCGACAAAATATCCGTCGATAAGGTTCAGGAACTATGAAGATTTCCAGAACCTAAGCGACGGATACTCCGTCGCTACGTCGTCGCATTAGCGACTAATTTGTGACAACCTAGCGACGGATAAACCGTCGCCAAGGTTCTGGAAATATGAAGATTTTCAGAGCCTAAGTGACGGATATCCCGTCGCTAATTCGTCGCTGTGTCGTCGAGCATTAGCGACTATTACCGACGGATTAGCGACGGATTTTGCGTATCAGAAACTCTCTGATACGCGATTACCGACGTATTACCGACATACATGTCCGTCACTAAAAAGTAGTATCAGAAACTTTCTGATGCTTGATTTGACAAAAATTCGTCGGCTAACCGTCGCTAAATGAACGATTCTTGATGACGGAAATTCGTCGCTAAGCCGTCGAATGGCGACAGCTTAGCGATGGACTTTTTCTAGCGACGGACTATTTTTTGACGGATTTTTCCAGTCAAAATCCGTCAGCAATCCGTCGCTAAATCGATTTGCTGACGAATTAACGACGGATATGGCCGTCGCTAATTCTCTGTATTTTAGTAGTGGTTTCAACAACAAACGGCCCCTCCCATTTAGGTTGGAACTTTTCAGTTGTCTTGTAAGTCATGATCATTTGGCCTTTTAACTGATAGGACCAGATCGCCGACCCAAAATGTCCTTTCTTTGACCTTTTTATTGAAGGCCCCTGAGATTCGTGCCTGGTATAGCTCAATATGTTGTTGAGCTAGAAGGCTTTTTTCGTCGAGTGCTTCCAACTCTTGTAGTCGCAAGCGATGATTATCTTCCATAGTTATATGATTGTTAAGAGATACCCGTAGAGAGGGAATTTAGAGTTCCAAGGGGAGTTTGGCTTCAATTCCATATACCAGTGAGAACAACGTACTACCGGTAGGTATACGGACTGTGGTTCGGTAAGCCCAGAGGCATTCACCGAGTCTCTCGTCCTAGTCATGCTTATGGGAAGATACGACCTTTTTGAGGAGTTTGATAATGGTTTTATTGAAAGCCTCGGCCAACCCCTTAGCCGCTGGATTATAGGCTGTCGATGCTAGGCTCTGGATTCAGTTCTGATCGCAGACTCTATGGAATGAGCCACTGACGAATTGTGGGCTATTATCGTGGATGATCCTTCGAGGTAACCCAAACCGGTAAATGACATGGTGCTTGAGGAATTTAATCACGTCGGACGTTTTCACTTCCACAAGTGGTATAGCTTTTGACCACTTAAAGAAATAGTCGGTTATGGCCAAGATGAAGCGATAACCTATTGATGAAGGAGGGGCAATCGTGCCAATCATGTCCATTCCCCATGCTTCGAAAGGTCAGGATGCCACCGTTGGGTGCAAGAACTCTGACGGTTGGTGAATGAAGTCAGCATAGATCTGACACATTCGACACTTCTTAGCATAAGCTAGTACGTCGGCTATCATTGTAGGCCAATAGTAACCTATGTGCCTGAGTCGATCTTAGAGTTTAGGTCCCGGTTGATGAGCCCCGTAAGTGCCATCATGAGCTTCGTACAGTGCGTCTTTAGCTTCTTGTCCTGATAAACATCGGAGTAGGAGTCTATCGAAGGAACGACGGTACGAGGTCTTAGTTTGAGTGTCACAGTAAAACTGAAGAGAACGCCTTCTGATGGAAGCCACTTCTTTTGCATTATCCGGTAAGATTCTGTATACTACGAAATCTATAAAAGGGGATCTCCAATCTCGAATGCCTTCTTCAACCTCCGTGGACTGGCAGGCTTGCATGTATAGGTTATTCTTAGGATATACCAACTCTTGCCCTACCACTGTGATAGTGTGCTGAGTTCCGACAGATGTTTCTAACGATATCGCAAGTCCTGCTAGAGCATCAGCTTCCAGGTTCCGTAACCGGGGAATATATTCTACGAAGAACCCCATGAAAGTAGAGATTATGAAAATCGTTGCTTGAAGGTATGGGACCAGGTTCTCATATCGGACCTCATACTGACCCCGAACTTGGTTGACAATAAGTTGAGAATCGCCGTAAGCTTCCAGAAAGTCGATCCCTAGCTCTTTGGCTAGTCAAAGTCCGATGATGAGAGCGTTATACTCAGCAACGTTATTAGAACATGGTTCTGAGAGTTAATACGCTCGTTGGATGACCAAGTCATTGGGGGAGACTAACACTACCCCTACTCCAGCCATAATATCACCTTTGGGACTTGTCCTTAAATCACCGTCAAAGAACAGTCGCCAAACTGACTCTTCTGTAGAAGTGTGGGTATTCATTACTTCATCTGGGATATCTTCATAGAGCTTTGATGTGTCGGCTACGGGATGGGCAACCAAAAAATCAGCTAACACTTGACCCTTGACCGCCTTCTCCAAGACAAATACCATGTTATATGGGGATAGAAGTATCGCCCATGTGGCCAGGCGTAAGTTTAATGCCCTTGGCTTGGTCATGAGGACCCTGAGGGGATTGAACCTAGATATGACGTGAATCGTCTGCCCGACTATATAATGTCGGGTTTTCTGAATAGCAAAAACGAAGGCGAGGCACTCTTTTTCCATAGGGGTATACTTGTGCTCGGGTTCGACCAGTTGATGGCAGGGATAATAGACAGCTTGTTCGTAACCCACGTCGCTATTATGGGCTAACAGGGCTCCGAGAGAGTGATCCAAGGATCAGACATACAGTAAAAACTTTCCATGACCGGGGATACTAGGATCGGAGGGTTCGTAAGATATCTTTTAATGTCTTCGAAGGCTCATGGGAATTCCTCATTCCAGACATAAGATACCCCTTTCTTTATCAACTCGGTGAAGGGTTTACAACATCCTGAGAGGTTGGAAATAAACTTTCGGATGTAGGCCAAGCGCCCCTGAAGAACGTAGAGTTCACGCAGGTTCTTTGGCGGTTGCATTTCGATGATGGCTTTTGTCTTCTCGGGATCTACGTGAATGCCCTTCAATGTTACAATGAAGCCTACGAATTTGTCGCTGGATACTCCCAGAAAGGACATGGCCGGGTTCATCTTTAACTAGTGTGTCCTTATCAAGTCGAAGATGGTTCTTAGATCAAGGAGGTGATCACCTCGAAAGCGGCTTTTGACAGCGATGTCATCAACGTAACATTCGATTATCTTGCGCAGGTATTTGCAGAATATGATACTCATGGCACGCTCGTACGTAGCGTCTGCATTCTTCAAGCCGAAGGGCATCACTGTGTAACAGAATACCTCCATCGAAGTTCATCTTAATCTGGTTATAACCAGAGTAACCATCCATGAAAGACATGTGCTCAAATCTGCAGGTGTTGTCGACCATCACATCGGTGATGGGTAACAAAATTCCATTCTTCGGGCAAGCGACGTTCAGATCACGAAAATCTATACAGACTCAGATCTTCTCATTTTTCTCAGTAACTGGAAAGATATTGGCCACCCAATCTGGGTGTTGTTCCTCACGGATGAAGTCGCTCTTTATTAGATTGTTAACTTCTTTCTCGATAGTGTTCATGGTATCGGGGCAGAAACATCGTTGCTGTTGTTTTACTGGCTTAGCTTTAGGCAGGATAATCAGTTTCTGTACGACGACATTCAGGTCTAAGCCTGGCATATCTTCGTAGCTCTAAGCGAAGACGTCTATGTATTCTCTTATAAGTTCAATAAGAGACTCATGATCTTCTCATTTCAAACTTTTGCTGTTAAAGATCGATTTAGGAGAAGAGTCATCTCCTAAGTCAATTTGTACGACTTCATCTTCAGTAGGCGGTTTGTGTAACTCGAAGCGTTTCTCCTACTAGGCATCAAGTTGCTGGGCCCAGGGTGTTCAATTTTGAAGGGTTCTAAGGATAGCTCATTATCTTCATCGACCTGGTCCATTGATATCATATTCACTAACAACGTTCTACGGAATACTTCCCCGATACTAATGTCAGAGTCACAGGAGGAGTCTGAAGAGTACGAGTGTGTCACCACCTTGCGCTGCGGGACTTCGGGCTCTTTAGACGGGACATATCCGAGACCACTGTGAGTTTTCTGGTAATATTGATCAGACTTGCCTTCAGGAACATTAATCTTGATCAGCAAATGCCGACCCTTTCCATAGTTGAGACTCATATTATTATTCATGTCATAACCCATCTTCTGGATGATGTTACTGGCTTGTAGGGTATAGCGGTGAACCTAAACTGAACCGACTTCGAGTTCTGGCTCACAAAGAGTATGAGTCCAAGAGCCATCTACTCGGCCAAAGATGATGGGTTCTTCTCTCTCTCTTTCTGTGCCAGTACTATAAAATAGGCACCACATATAGGGATTGCTTGTTTTACGGAATAAACAGACACGATCTATGTCTGTAGTGACAAACCCAGGTTTTGTTCTAGAGCATAAGCAGGGAAATCAGGAGAGTAGTTCAAGGGCATTCCATTATTGATAAAGTAGGACAAATCATCCTCAGGGATTATACTGTCAAAAGTGGAAAAGTTGGGCACAATCGCATCATTAGGACCTCTACCCCAGCTCCTGAGATAGGCGAGGATGGAGTAGGATGAGACGGACCACGCAGCTTCATCACAATCGGCTCGACAGAAAGGTTTCTCCTCATTGACGGTTTCTCCTTCAATCGTACCACTAGAGGAGTTGTAGCTTGAACTGCAGACGTCGCAGGGTGTTCCATGGTAGGTGGCCCTTCTTTCAACCGGACTATTAGAGGAGTGGTAATATCAGCTGTGGGTGTCTTAGGGCGTTCTTTCAGACGCATTTTTATTGGCTCCTCGGAGGCGGTTTGCTCCTCAGCTTCGTCATCGGTGTCTTCGCTCGAGTCCTTCTGGTGTTTCCTTCGGAACAGCCGAGACTCGGTATAGTAAACCTTAACCCTTTGAAGGGGTCAATATCTGCGAACTCAGTTTTTACCACTCCGTCGTCGTTAACATATTTGAAGCATTGGTGGAGGGTAGATGGCACGATCATGTGTCCGTAGATCCAAGGTCGTCCCAACAGGATATTGTAGCAGACATCCGCATCAATGACATAGCAAGTCGCTTCAGTCTTCAGGTCGCCAATCTGAATTTTCAAGTAGATTTTTTCTTCTGGACAGCTCTTGCCATTATTGAAACCACTGATCGTGGTTTGGGTTACGGAAAGCCGGTGCATAGAAATCCCCAATGTATGCAGCAGACGGTAGGGGATAATGCTTACGGATGAATCAGGGTCGATGTGCATATAATCGACCTTGACAGTGCCAAGGTATCTTGTATAGTACAGGGATCGGGCATGCCTATTATTCTTTAGCAGCATATCTTGTTATGAGAATATGATATTAGGCATGGCCTCTATCACACTGTGGCATGTGGGACACGTAGCAGGGTCCTCATCCGACTGTTGTATCTATCCCAAGTAGGATTTGGAATTTTGTAACGTCTCGAACAGAGCTTCTCGGGTCTTCTTGGAGAGACGGAGGAGTTCAAATAATGACAATCTGGCTGGAGTGTTGGCCAGTTGTGCCAGAATATCAAAATTATAGGGTCGGTCCAACCCTGTAGCAGTATCTTTTCTGAGGACTTTGTCGAAACGACCCTCCTTCTACTTCTGTTTCTGTTTGTCCGCTATTGGAGGTTGGGACGGACCTGGTTCGGAAGTAATGAGAGCTGCGGATGTCGTGATCGACGTTATTTCTTTGCCATGGCCTGGTCGTAGTTACGTGAGTATTCTAGACCAGTCCTAGTTGCTTCAGCCCTTTCCACCTCAAATGAGGACGAGACAGCATTGTAAGATTTTTCCTTCCTACCTTTGGTCCTAACAGCACGACGTGAGGTAGGTTTGATCAGATCATCGATGAGGTCAGGATGCACCCACATGACCTTCCCTCGAGGTATTTTGACGGGGACTAACCTCGAGGCTTGAGCAGTCGGGAAGTTAATGACCTCTATAGTTGCCTTAGGGATCGGGATGACTCCATCCTATGTTTCTGTAGGCAGAAATTTGCCAAACTAGAGGGTTACCATGTTGGCGGAGACCACTTTTTCCTTAAAGTTCAGCGATAGGACGTTGGCGTCCACTAGCCGCTGTATATGGTTCTTCAGGATGTAACAGTCTCTAGTCGAGTAGTGGACGTACCGGTGGTAATGGCAGTATTTGGGATCGTCTACCTTGCCTACTTCTTCGTGATGTCTGGGAGGTGGGAGTGTGACCTTCTCGCCCTCGAGTAGGACATTAAGTAACTCCAGGGCATCTTCGTCCCTAAAGGAATAGTTCCCCTTCTGGATTGTGGGTTTTTCAGGTTTTTGAATGGGAGCTGCACCACGGTTGAGTCTCGCGATCATCACTTGTTTTAGTTTGGGCTCCCGTTCACTACTGTTAGCTGCTGCAGGAGGCCTCTGCCTTTCTCGTTTGGAAGGCCCATCCCTAGTGAGTGGGCTTCCTCGGCCTTCCTCTCAGCATCTTCGGCATTGATAATGAATACCGCCCAATCTGTATGACCGGAGGAGCCAGTCCACGATCTCGTCATAACCTTTCCGACAAGTATCTATCAAGATTGCTATGGAAACCCCCGGTTGTAGTCTCAATACGGCTTGTCGAAACCGTTCTATATAAACTCAAGCATATTCCTTGTCCTTCTGAGTGGTGTCCATTAGAGTGGACATTGACATATCCATCCCCGGCTCATAGAATCGAGACAGGAACAGATGTTGGAGATCGTCAAAGGTCGATACATAATTGTCTTGGAGACTGCAAAACCATTCGTAAGCAACCCCTCCCAAGGCATCAACGAACAGTTTAGCGAGGAGGGCATCATCCTTCGGTAAGTTCCCCATCATAGAATTGAAATGATTGAGATGTTGACGGGGGGATCATTCCCATTAAAAGGAGTGATAGTCACCGGCTTGAATTTGGAAGAGTAAATCACCATGTTCCATTCAACTGGGAAGGGTTGGTTGAGTCCAAGCTTTCGACGAGACTCTTGTCTATCTCTGGCATCAGCTCTGGCTCGAAGATCTCGAATGGCTTCGAGGACCTCTCCCGATAACGCTGGCCCAGAGGCTTGTGGCAGGGTATGATCACTGGCTGCGGGTGGTAACACTACGTGATGACTCATAGTTGGGAGATTTGGGGCATTAGATTCCCTATTATTCCCTAGCTTTGGGGCTTTTACTGGTGATTAATATAAGGTTTAAGCTTCTTTCAGCTCTGTGATAGTCTTTGTCAGAAGTGCCAAACTGGCGTTCATGGTCTGCATCATTTCTTCGATCATTTCGAAGCGTCGGCTGTCTTGGGACCTCTTTTCGTCATTCATCATGTATGACGCCATGAAGTGGGTGCGAATTCATCGTTCACTCTCTGTCCCTAAATCCTATGCTTCGTTGTCGGCAGTATAAGCGATCATCTGGGATAGACTGCCAGGGTCGAGGTTCATATTGTCCTCGGTTTCTGAATTTTCAGCAATGTGCTGGGAGTGGGTACCCCCGGCCTCTCCTTCTTTAGTTTCATGGGAATCACTGTCCCTTTGAAACATCGAATTGTGGTGCAGCATTGGGGGTTGGCTACCTCTAGGTCCTTGGATGAGCGGGGAGCGGGCGCCCCCGGTCAGGTCAGTATTTGGGACAGAGCACCGACTACCCCCAATATTCATGGTTTTGGACTTGAAGCGGGTGTGTTGGAACACTCCGGTGTTGGGCACCACCAACTTGCTGCTCTTGGGTCGATTCTTGGGTGCACCGACTGAGGAGTTAAGGTTATTTTCAGTCAGAGGAGAACCCCTTACAGCATGGCATGAGGCAAAGAGGGGTTCCTCTTCGTCCTCTAATTGCATCTATTCGCCGAGACAATGTCGGGTGGATGAAGCAGGTTTGAGCCGTTGAAACACATACTACCTTTCTGGGACTGTTGTAGGGTTTTTGTAGCAGCAGTTGATGACTATACTAGCGCACGTATGTACACCCAAGGGGGTTTCATGCATAGTATTTGTCGTGATTCCCTCCACTTTGCGTTTGTGATTGATCACGTGATGCAGATCATGGGAAGAGAGCTTCACCTTTATGCCTCCTTGGGTAGAGCAAGTTTTGCGTCATATAAGTGGATGTACCCCCAGACGCTATTCTTGTGCTTACAGAATGTTTCAGTATTTAGGAGACCCTAGAGCTTGGTCCAGCCCTGGTGTGGGAGTATGTCTGTAGAGTTTCCCATCAGGCACATACGTTACGGTCAGGGGTGCGAGTCCTTTGTCGAAAGATGGCATGGGAACAGCGGTGCATGAAGTACGCCTAACTCGTGCCGACTTAGGCCCATAGTTGGAGTCTAAGTCCTGAGCACCATACACAGTATCTGGCACGCCTGTCCTTAGCAAGCACTTTTCTGAGCAATACACCAAAGATGAAGTGGAGATTAGTACTTCTGGAGACAGTTGCACCGATAGACGCACGTGTCTCCTTCGTGACATTCTCTTCAGGGAACGAACACTGCGTTCACCAGATTCACACGCCAAGGATGGAGCAGCGACTGGCATGCCTGGCGACATTTGTACCAATAAGTGTTGCTCCTCCTCGACAGACAGTGGGTAGGCTATACGAGCCTTAGGCACCCATGCCTTCTTTGTGTTCCTGGGCTTCACTGGCCTAGGAGAGAGGCCCGTACTACCCTACGAGAGCATTTTCTCAAATTTTGACTGGTCGAATTTGACAACCAGTATTTGAGTAGTGGTTCCGAGCATGGCCTTGTCAGATTGCATCACAGCCCTCTCTTTAGAGGAGAATGATGTCCCCAGCAGAGTTGTCATCTTGTTCGACATCGCTTCATTAGCTTGGGAGTGGGCTGCTGTGAAGACTATGAACGAGAATGCGAGGAGGAACTCCTGAACGGGAATCCCTGATCGTACTTTGTTTTTGATCTGGGTTGTGATGGTGGATGGTTGTTTCTTTACTCCGTTGACGATCTGACTGTGAGTTGTCGTGCTCAACTTCACTGGTTGAGGGAAGCAGCAAATACTCTCTGGGATGCTCGGGACTCCTAAAGGGTTTCAGGCACTGGGGAATCGAGAGGGGTCGAGAGCCTCAAGTGGAGGAGAACTCCTCTCATTTATAGTTGGTAGGGAGGGTAGCACATGCGCCTATGAAATCTCAGGCACAAACCTCAGCTTGCCACGTAGTCCCCCTAAACAGGGGTTGGCTATAGCCAACGGCATACATTACTGGTGAGGAGACCATAGCCGATTGCCACGTAATAGATATGTTGTTGGAGAGAATCTCGAAAATACTTCAAACTCGCTCTTCGACGTGACTAGGCTTTTAACACGTGGCTCGCACCAAAGTCATACACGCACCCTAGGAGTCACTAGCCCAGGTGGCGCATGATATGTAGGCACGGGGTTAGAAGCACACGCGCCAAGAAAAGCTCAGGGCAACATACGCCTTCTTACATTGTTCCCGAGGGATGAGCTTTGACTTCAGTATTCATCATTTGCACGAGAATTAAAGTGTCTCGTTTGGGGTCTTCGAAAGGTGTTTAGGCTTATTAAATGCTATCTCGAAGATGGTGAATGATGACTATAGATGGGGGCATGATGACTCATGCACACCCAAAAGTGATGAGGTGCAAGAAGAGAGGGCCGCGTCATGTGCCTAGATAACATGCGCCTGGAACACGCATTTGTTTTACACTGCTTCCAAGGTGGATGTACTCTACTATTCCAGATTCATCCTTGGCACGAGAGTCGAAGCGTCTGACTTGACGTCTCGAAAAAGATCTTAACTCATTAACGCAGTATGGGAAGAAGTGACGTGAAAGATCAGGTGCGCTTAAGAGGTACGAGCAAAAGATTTGGGTGTGCCTTCAAAGGGGGCGCGATTGGGCCAGAGCATAGAGATAGAAATATCTTTCTGATGTCATGCTACTCGGGTTAGGCGTGCATAACTCTTTGCCAGGCTCAATGCTAGAGCGAGGCACGGGGTATACTTCGATCTTTTGGGGCACGTGAACCCATGTGCCTACAGGCGCATCTGTCTGTTCATCACTAGGCGTATCGGAATGGGGCACATGGTGCTAAGGAGAGCATCCGCTACATGGAATATCTCCTTTGGTCAGCTTTGTTGAGTCTTTCGAGACTCGAATTGATGATTTTTGACTTAGCTGAATTTGAGGTGGCAGATTCATCACCATTAATGCAAGTTCATTGTACTGACTTCATGGAAGTTGCTACTTGGCGCATGGGTTTGATTTGTCCTGGTCTATAAATAGAAGCGATAAGAGAGAGTTTGCTCGTATTTCACATGATGAAGATGAACTCGACCGATCCTCCTCCTTGGCAAGATGCTACACTATGGATTGTGGATCTCCTCGTTCGAAGAAGCTTTGACGATGAACTCCTTCGGAAGACTGAGATGCGTCGGGAGAGCTATGGACATAATAGCTTATGTTTGAATTCCTTGTCGATAATGTTCTTCTACAAGATTGCGTTGGATGCCTGTTGCATCCAAAGATCGGGGTCGTCGTACCCCGACTTCCGTTATGCTGGAAGAGCCACCGGGTTTGGATTGATTGCCAACCCGCATTCTGCTCAATAAATGCTTCATTAGCCGTAGCACTCTTGCTTGACGAAGAAGTGATTTGCTCTGTCGAGGAAGAGTGATGTGCCTACGCTGAGACGTCGAAGTAATACGCCCAGCTGAGACATCAAAGTGATGCGCCTAGCTAAGACATCGAAGTGATGCGTCTAGCTGTAGTTTAGGCTTTTTCTTTGTAGTAGATTTCAACAAAGAGTTGGGACATGTAATAGACTTTTTATATGGAATAAAAAATTAATCTTCATGTGCCTCTTCTACTTGTTGTCTTCTGAATGATGTGCCAACATTCTGTCTTTGAATTCCTTGGCACATGATGTGTTGGGGGCGCATGGTGCTTTAGGGCGCATAGGAGTGAATGCGCCTGAAATTTCATGCTTCTACAATATATATCATAATCTGTCGAGGATATCACATCTGATCCAAAGGAAAAATAATATAATGATAACATCAATACTCAATCACAAGAGATCTATAAGAAAGATAAAGTCATGAAATGATAGAATACTAGAATCTGATACAAGTCTAAGATAAGTCGCAACAACATCCACAAGTCTAATAAATGTAGACAACATCGTCTAAATCCAAATAAACATCCCAAGTGTATCAACTAACTACCGGAGACAAATCCTGAACTGCAGAAAGTGGAGTAGGACTCTCTGGTAAGGTTACTATCACCTCCTCAATAGTAGGAGGTACAACTACCTCCTGGTCAACGGGAGGGGTCACTACCTCATGAGCAATAGGAGGGGGAAGAATGACCTCAGTCATCACCAGAACTGCAGCTGATCTCAGACGACGGGCTCTACTCATGGATGCCATACTGGAAAGATAGATGGAAATAAGAAATTATCAAGGGGTACAAGACAAATTGTCATTCAATACAATCACGAAAGGTAGCAATTATCTTAATAAAGCAGAAGCACTAACTATAATGGGTTACTACTTCTAATACTATTGATACATTATAATCCAAGGACAGGAGCACACCTACTTACTGGCACACACTACTCTGGGTGATACACTAACACCTACCATAAAATATGATCGACACTAACACTCAACTAGAAACCAACCATACTGCAAGTTACTAACTACCACACTATCCAAGAAACCTCGAGAATTAATGAAGGTAAAATCCTACAAGGAACTGGACTAGAGGTACTTAAGATATCTCTATCCTGAGCTATTAGGTTGATGGAACAGAACTCAATGATAACAAGGTGGAATAATAGGGATGATATGTTAAGAACCAATTTAAGATACAATCTAATAGTGATACACGTCTATCCATAATCATGTTACCCAAAATCTTCACTACGCCAGTAAGCATAGCTGCGATAAACGATAGAGTCCATAACTAAGATACATATACCTCTATAATCCTGTTATCTAGAATTCTCACCACGCCAACCGGTATGACTGCGAGAAACTCTAAATTTCATAACTAAACTACCCCAAATCAGGCTCTATGACTTCGTCACGCCAGCTAGTATGGCTGCAATAAACTCTAGACTCCATAACTAAAGCAGACATTTACCTTTCACACGGTCTTCATCAAGTATGTCATCAGAATATACCTTAACTTAGTCCACAAAATTCATTTTGATACAAAAATCAAAGTTAACAACGAACACCAAGAATCAAATTCAACGAAGACCAAAGGGAGTAGACAGAACAAGTGAAACAGATTTCAAGATAGAGTTTATAGCGATATTCTCAGGGGTGATCCCAGTAATCCTAATTTGTGATTAAGTATCCTCTCATCCTAATATTATATTTTCTATGTCCTATCGCAGGCTCACAGTAGCACAATTAAGTCGTTGCACTATCACTACATCGCTATAATTGAGAAGCATGACCTGCATGGGCCACTACAAAAATGTGTCATGAACCGCACCTGGAATGAGGGCACAAGTACATGGGTACGTCCACCTACGCCGAGCATCGGCGGTAGAATGTTTTCTAGGTCAACAATGCTAACTATCACATCTCATGAGCATATATATATATATATATATATATATATATATATATATATATATATATATATATATATATATATATCATAACATGTCACAAGAGATAACATGTCGAGGATAACATGTCGAGGATATCACATCTCCAAAGGGGAAACAATATAATGATAACATCAATACTCAATCACAAGAGATCACAAGAGATCTATAAGAAAGATAAAGGCACGAAATAATAGAATAATAGAATCCGATACAAGTCTAAGATAAGTCGCAACAACATCCACAAGTCTAATAAATCCAGACAGCACATCAAGTCTAAATACAAATAAACATCCCAAATGTATCAACTAACTACTGGAGACAAATTCGGTACCAAAATATGAAATGCTAACTAACTAGCTATGCAGTCCCAACGTAGGTACTCTTGTAGCTAGACCATACCCTGCCATAATGATTAAGATCACTCGCCCAGCTTAGTTCCTGAAAAATATTATCCAGTCAGGATTGGAGCGAAGCACACATCTAACAGCAGTTCCAATTAAATTGAAAAAGACTATAAAAAAGTGAGTAGTAAATAACATGATGAAATAAGTAATACTGGAAGAATAAGAAAACAGGTAAACAGATAATTATGACATAGGCAGTAATAAAATATAAGTAAATCAGAGCAGGAATGTATCAGCAGGTATAAACTGGAATAAACATAAACATCTGAGAATGTGCCTTGAAATAATAGTTTATTATGTGATCGACTTGGGACAGGATCAGGCTATTCCATATGACTGGCTATGCACATATAGTAGTAATGGGTCAGGGCTAGCCATAATGGAAAGCTATGCATAGGTAATAAGATCAGGTTACACCCTACGTGAGCTAAGGGTGAGCTATGCACAAGTATAGGGGGTATAATTACATAATCTACTAATATCTTTCCAATCTCCCGACTAGTATAGTGGATCCAAGCATGACACATTACGACACAGGATTCATGAAGCATGGGACCAACCTACTTCTGAATCGTTGTCTATATATGTACCAGAAACACAGGACATATACAGGATCCTCCCGGAAATAACTTCTCATGACGGTATCGATAATATACTAATCCATGTATCCTCGTGTTAGGAATCAAGTATAACGCTACAAAACTGGAATCATAGTAATCATCAAATAACAAAAACTGTCAGAGAATGTACTCGTCTGTAGTCCTGAGCAATAGGTAAGGATCGAAGTTCAAAGTGGAGTCACAAAGATCTAAATATGATATATCAATGTCAATTAGTGTTTCGGTGTGCTAAACATTGATATCTAAGTGAAATATAATTTCTATGTCAATTCTAGGTCATGGAGGTCAAACTAGGTTAATACTAGATTTTTATGGCAAACTAGGTCAATTTATCCTAAGGTTGACTTTTAGGGTCAACTAGTTAAACCTAGGTCATACCCAGGTTTTTCGGTCCATACCTTATATATCAAGGTATTCTAGTCAATACTAGGCATTACCCTACAAATAACTACCTATATTATATGCACATAGGCTCAACAATGCAATACCTTATCTATCTACCTCATTACATATTCATTACCTTACCCTACATATTACCTTACCTACATGTGTACTCATATCCTAATCCTTATCCCATGTACTCATGTATACCCTTACTAATTTACCTTTACCCTTCTATATATTCCAATATGCCATCTATCTAGCCACTTATCTAAACCAACATATGTTCTCCTTATACCAATTACCTATACACCACACACACAGGGGCACTACACTTTAGCTATTGCTGATGTTCTTATTTGTTGAACTGATGCTGGCTAAACTGCTACTACAGGTATCCTATACTACCTGCTGCTATTGCTCTAAATCTCCTGTATCTACACATGTTGCGGTCATATTGTACACAGGAAACCCAAACCTTGTTGTCCCCTAATCAAGTGCACAGGTGACTGCTCTCCACCTTCTCCCCTACTGATACACACACATACACAATCCCTTAAACACACACAATATTATCTATAAGCACACACACACTCCCTCTCCTATCTATCCATCCTATAGGTACATACATACATCCTATATACAAATACACTGGTTTAGGCACCCTCAAAAACTGAACACATGCACATATGTGTATATATGCACACACACATAACCCACACACAAAAGCACCAAACATTGTCAAACAAGAGCACGAGCCACTCTGCAGATGACCCCATGAAAACCACCTGTGCACACTCTCTATATCCTCTGTTGCATAGGTTCTGTAGCGCCTAGTTGCTGTCTCAACTTCAGTAGTCTATAGATCCCTCACTCCTTGCATCTAGTCCTTTAATTATATTGCTACCTTATCCGAGCCATCCTACTAGCCTATGTCATTACCTATACTCTGCGGCCCTGCTATTATGCCTAGGCTATGTTGTTGCCCTTAAGTTCAATTGCCCACACACACTCTTCTATCTATACCAAATGAAAACTTATGATACACCACTCTATCACACATTCACTACCTACATAGATACACATACACTACCTATGATTCCCTCTTCTCCTTCCCCCACTGCTACTGCACTTGTACATTCTCAAATACTACACACGACACACAGGTTCTCCTCTAGCAGTATACCTTCTGAACACATACGCAAACAGATATGCACCTATGGCACTCAACTAAACATTCAAAGGTACACAAAAGATACATGGCCACCCCTCTACCCTAACCTAATAAATATATATATATATATATATATATATATATATATATATATATATATATATATATATATATATATATATATATATTTTATATATATATATATGGATTTGATTCACACACACACACACACACACAAACTGTCGTACACTCCTACTGCACGACATTTAGCTGTTAGCCTACACTAGCACTGCACACACACCACTGACACACATATGGGTATGTGGCGCACACACACACACACACACACACACACACACACACACACACACACACACACACACACACACATATATATATATATATATATATATATATATATTTGGAAAAGGGGTAAATTTTATTCCAAAATCAGACAATACTCATACAACATACATTCGGATGGTCGCCCACCCGTCAGTCGACCATCTCTTTTACATCAAACTCCAAATTATGGAGGATACCAACCGGAGGGATGATAAGTCCCTCGAATATGCGCCGGTTCCTCTCCCGCCAAACATACCAGACCGAAACTGCCAGCTAAATCCTAGCAGACCTGGACCATACCAAGCCTCTCCCTCTGTAATCTCGAATACTCGTGATGATTGTACCAATTAACCTGCCAGAGATACCACCTCCCAGCATATGGTTCTGCTCACACCAAATAGACCATGCAACTCCGCAGTCAAAAAAGAGATGAGACATCGATTCATCCTCCAAATCACATAGAACGCACTTCGGATTGGGGACCTGGATCCCAAAAGAGATGAGTCTGTCCATGGTCAGTAGACGACCAAGGAGCAGACGATACATACAAAACTGTATTTTTCTGGACAGATCCTTGCACGAAATGAAGTCATAATCACCAATAGGGGGTAGGCACGCCGCAGAAGGTTGTAGCCACTCTGGAAGGAGAACTTCCCCTGCAGTACCTCCAGTCACGCCAGATGGATCCCAGACCCAAATATCCTCAGTCTGGGATGGATCAATCTCAATCCCGCAAATAACCTCACCCAGTCCCTCAGTATGGCGGCAGGACTCCGGACTCCAAGCTCCATTCCTGATAATGTGCTGACAAGACAGACCTCTACCCACCTCCATGTGAACTCGATCTCCCATAATGTCCACCAGAGACTGGTGCTCTATCCAGGGATCCAGCCATAGGTCAGTTTTAGCCCCATCACACTTGATCCTCCTGACAGCCGATTGGAGAACGGCTCTGTGTCTCAGAATTTGTTTGAAGGTCACAGAGTGGTTGTTGTCTAGACCATATCTCCAAAAGTTGCCATTCCTCATATAGCGAGACTGCATCCACTCCGCCCAGAGGGATCTCCCCTTGATGAACCGCCAAAATAGTTTCAGGGCTGAGGCTTCCCTGATAGCCAACAGAGGACGAAGACCCACACCTCCCTTCTTCTTAGGCCGACATAGCTGATCCCAAGAAATCGTATGAAGGACCCCCCTCTAGATGAAATCGGCACAGATCTTTTCAACTTTCCTGATGGTATCCATGGGTATCAAGATTGACTGCAGCCAGAACTGGGCCAGGACAGAAATAACCGATCGGACTAACTCGATACGTCCCCCAAAAGATAACCCGACAGCTTGCCAACCTTCCAGTCTCCGCTGGGCATACTCCACCAGGCTATAGCAATCCTGGTCTCGGGCATAATTGACTATCAAAGGGACTCCCAGGTATTTAATCGGGAGCTCACTCCTCTCCATGCCCAAAACATCAGCAAGCTCCTCCTTCTGAAGACAGAGTGAACTGAAGTAGACAATGCTCTTCTCTCTGTTTATTTGAAGCCCCGAGTGTGATTCCAGCTCACTCATAATCTTGAATAACGTGTTCATACCCTCCAACGAAGGCTGAATAAACACCAGAAGGTCGTCGGCATATATGAGGTGGGTAACCGCAGGCACGACTCTCCTGTACAGCGAGACAATCCTTCTAAAATGGGCCGCCCTATCCATCAAGCAGGTAAAGTACTCCATGACAAGCGTGAACAGGTAAGGTGACAGGGGGTCACCTTGCCGTAGTCCACGGTTGCTTTTAAAGAACCTATGAGGAATGCCCTAGATAAGAACCGAGAAGGTAGGAGATAAAATGCATTCCCGAATCAACACAACCTACCGATCAGCAAACTCCATAGCAGACAAAAGGTGGCATACGAACTCCCTGTTGACCATGTCATAGGCCTTCCTCAGATCCAGCTTTACACAAGCCTTCTCTCCACCAGGTTTGTTGAAGCCCCTCACCATCTCATGTGCTAGAAGGCTATGCTCAGCTACAGATCACCCTTGATGAACGCCGCCTGGTTCGGGGAGACAAGGTCCTGTATGATCCCCTCCATGCGCCGGCACATGAGGTGTGTAATTATTTTATAAAGATAATTACAGCACGCAATAGGTCGAAAGTCTGCCACCGAGGTCGCTCCCTCCTTCTTATGAACCAGAGTCAAGAAAATGTGGTTAAGCTCCTTCAACAACTTTTCCTCAGAGAAGAACTCCTGGACCGCCTCAAGAACCGGGACCTTCAGAATATTCCAGTGGCGCTTGTAAACCCTACTGCTAAATCCATCCGGGCCTGGAGCTTTGTTGGAGTCTACTTTCTTGATAATGGCCTCCACCTCCTCCATAGTGACAGGGGCCAGCAGGAGGCTATTCCCATATGGATTCATCAATCTCTTCATAACTACTTCTGGAAACACAGAGAGATAGTCAGTCTGAAAGTATAACTCAGAGTAGTACCTGACTGCCTCTCCTGAGATCTTAGATGGCTCTCTAATCAGATTACCCTCCGTATCAAGAAGCTGAGAAATGGTATTCCGATGTTGTCTGGAAAGGATGACATCATAGAAAAACTTGGTACATCGATCGCCATTCTTAACCCATGAGCATTTAGCACGCTGAGCCGTGCTAATCTCCTTTTGAAGCCACAGAGTATTGACTTCCACAGTCAGATCCTTCTCTCTAGCCGTAAGATTCCCATTTAACATGTCTGATTGCATGGAATGCTGGATGACCCAAAGCTCCGCCTCCTTATCTTCAAGAGTGGACTTAGGCAACCCCTTCACCCAAGTCCGAAGCACCTTCTTTGTGTACTTGAGCCGGTGGACCATCTGATACTGGGCAGTCCCCTCAGCCTGAAGTGCCACACCCTTCATAATTGCCTCTGAGTAGCCCTCTGAGAGAAACTAGCTATTGTTGTACCGGAAGGAACGTGACCGCACAGAAGGACTGGAAGTGAATCCAACTCTGATAGGCAAATGGTCACTCGTCCCGCAGCTAACCCCTCAGCTAGAGAGTAAGGGAAGCGACAGAACCACTCCTCGTTGCCCAGGGCCCTATCCAACTGACAAGCCACCATGTTTTTGACCGCTTTGTTGTGCCAGGTCCAGATATACCCTGAGCGAGATAGGCTCTGCAGACCCGACTGGAGAAGGCAACTCTGGAAATCATACAAGATCGAATCTGGAACTGGTCTGCCACCCATCTTTTCCCCTCTGTGCAGAAGAGCATTGAAGTCCTCCATCAGAAGGAGGGGGAGGTTAGAGGAAGCAGCAACCGACGCGACTCTAGCAATGTCCCGCTATAGGACCTCCCAATGTCTCCTGTCGTTGTGACCGTATACCGCACCTAATAAGAACCGAAAGCCACCTTTGTTCGTAAAGATGATGGCAATCAGTTGCTCTGACATCAAGATTAAGTCCCCATCCCAGCACTTCGAGCTCCATCTGACCCAGATACGTGCCATGTCACAGAGCGCCAAGTTGTGAAGCTTGCCCCAATAATTTGGGGTCCGACGGGCAAGCATCTTACCCTCTTTAATCTTTGATTCCAGCAACACAGAGATATAACATTTCTTTCTAAGCAAAACTTCACAAATCTCCCTCCATCTCCCTAGTGAGCAAGCACCCCTTACATTCGAGACTATAATCGACATTAATTATTCAGTGAGGGGTCCCCATGTGCATCACCTAAACTGGTACCCGGGGGAGGTACCACTTCCGTCTCCGTCATTTCCTCCTCTACCTCAACTATAGGGGCATGCTGGGTGGGAAACTAAGTAAGCATCAGGGCCTAGGCTGGATTGTCAATACAGAGCTCTTCTTCCCTAACAGGGGAGTGACCCTCCTCCCCCCGTTTTAGGGACCATCCTGCAGAGGGCCCGCCCGCCTCTTCATGCTGTAAACTTGCTCACTAGCCGATCCACCAACACCACACCCTTCTATTTTTGAAGCTACCATGCCGCTGGTGACCATGCTCCTCTATGCCACAAAGACAACCATAGCACCACCAGGAGGGGACGCCACAGGCGAGATGGTCTGACCCCTTGCCTCTTCCATCGGTTGATCTTCCTTCCGCATAAGCTCTCCCTTTATGTCATTTTCGGACGTAGGCACCATAACCCGGGTAGATCCAGGTGTAACAGTAGCAGCTGCGACAGACCCTCTATGTAATCCTCCAGACGGGCAGGAGCTATCAAGGTGCCCAAAGCAGGCACAAAGTGAACAGGTAGGGGGCACCCATTCATACTCCACTCTCTGAGATAGGACCTCACCCGAAGGAACCTCGTACTCAACTATGCTCGGCAACTCCCCTCCAGCCCGGATCTCTACGAACATCCTCGCATACAGCATCCTCGAACGAAAGGCTGTGGCATCATCTGCCTTAATCGGCCTGTCCACCAGACTAGCAAGTCTCATGAGCAATGGAATGCTCCAATATCGTACAAGAAATTCTGGAAAGAGGATCCAGACCAGAATAGCATTAAGGACTTCTTTCTCATATTTCAGGTCCGGAGTCCACTCTTTCAGGATAATAAGTCTCCCGTCGAATGTCCACGGTCCACCCTGGAGGATTCTGGAAACATCGTCTACTAGCCCGAACTTCACGTAGAAAAATCCGTTCTCCCTTGCAAAAAACTCTATGCTCCCCTTAGGTTGCCATACCCGTGCCGCATATGCTCGTATCTGCCCATAGAAGGGTTTGTTCCCCAGCACATATAGCACCAATGTATTCTTCCAGAAAGCCGTTACCTGAGCAATCTCCTCCTCAGGGAGCGTAGCCCTGAAACCACTTCCTACTTTCTTAGGGGGACAAACTCCATGGTTGTGGGGCTTTTCGACCCCTCTGGCTTACATATGTCCACCCACGACTTGCCCACCGGGCGAGGGAACGTCACTTGAGTCCGTAGGGGAACCAAAGTTGGAGAAAGCGTAGGCCCCTGACCTCCCAAGTTCACTACCTTGACCTTTCTTTTATCCGCCACAGCCAGTTTAGGTCGCCACCCAGCTGTTCTTCTGCCACCACCAGCCGTCCCCTGGGTGGGGATCCCAGACACGTTTGCCGCTTTTTGTGATCTCAACCCCTCCCCCGCCCTCCTATCAAAGGAGGAAGGTGGTTGCATGGGGGTCTGCACGTTACCCTCATTACCTCCAGCCTTTCCGTTACAATGACGTGTAACCGTCGTCCACCCCCCTCCATCCATCTGTCCGTCTTGAAGACGAGATCCAGACCCAGGTTGGAAAAAGCGAGAACCAGAGGATCCGATCGGGACCGCCAGATTTCTTTCCGCCGTCGGGCCTCCCACAACAGCCCGAACCGGCCCTCCGGATCTGTTCAGACCTCCGCGTCCGTCATCACCGGCGCCGCCAGCACCTCCAGCGCCGCCGGCGCCGCCTGAGCCGCCGCCGCCAGCAGAAGTCCCGCAACCATCTCCCAGGCTTCCACTTCCGGAGCTCGCTCCGCCTGCCGTAGCGCCGCCTGCTCCGCCTGCAGCCGCCCCGCCCTTCGCCGACCCACCCCCCGCCAAGCCGCCGCCAGTCTCGCCGTCGGCAGCACCGGGGTGCCGAAGCGGGGACCCCCTAGGGTTGGAATTCGAATAGTCCAAGTCGCCCGCGCCCATCGAGCAAAAGTTATATATATATATATATAATATATATATATATATATATATATATATATATATATATATATATACATATATACGCCATATAGGCACATACACACTCTCATTTATGGCACATCAATCTAGATACACACTAGGATAAATGGGGTACACTCCAATCCAGAGCTCCTCCCCTCTACACTATTGTGGCTACCTATCCTCACCTACACACTTGCACTCTTACCTTACTGTAAGTACAGCTGTTGTACCATGGCCTCGATTAGAACACCTGCAATATCACAGAAGCACACACACCTGGAGAGATAACCAGGTCCTCAGAGGGACGTAACAAGATACAGGAAGAACATGCCATATGAACTGAATATAAATGCACCATAAAATAAAGATAAAGTAAAAGTGTCCAAACCATAACACGGCTCAATATCCCATCATCGAAATAGTAGGCTAACCCTACAACCAAACAAGGACAAGGTCTAACTTACTATTTTGCGATGTGACTTTTTTCCATGCCATGATTGGAACATAAAATTTGCTAAGGTCTCCTAACCTTTCTAGTAGGCAATTTAGAAGACATATCGATGTATGGACAGGTGAAGGCTGACTCCCCCAGGACAAATAACAACTCACAATACGCACATGTCAAGTGCCAATACTATCAGCCGGCATAACTCGAGGCTAGCGGCCCACGTGACCCATCAGTCCACATAGCTCGAGGCTAGTGACCTTCGCGACTCGACTACCCTAGTACGCAGTTACTACAGCTTTTGGATTGGGTAGCCCATACATTTAATTGTCATCTCCCTCCCAAGGTCACTAACAGAAGGTAGTTCGCTAAGACTATGTCAATATCCAAACAAAAAGGCAAGAAGGAAAAATAACTGAAAGCAAAATAAAATGAACTAAAATAGCAAGTAATGGATCCAACTGAAAACAGATAATAAATATACAGTAAATAAATAAATAAAGATGCATCAAATTATAAACAATAAATAAAGCAAGGTATCTTGCCTGCGGGTGGTACGAGAAGCAGCAAAATCCAAAAATCAGAATCGTCAACACGAAAGTCAAAATCCACAAGAAGCTCTGGCTGCTGAAACAAATATTACGAACGAGTTTGGAATAAAAGATATGCCTAGGAAACGCTTGTCCAAAAGTCAAATTCGGGAACAGGGGCAATTTTGTAATTTCGAGCCAAAACGAAGTCCGTCGTTGAACCCGCTTTGCACCGAAATGTGTGCCAATATCCACGGTCTCTAAAGTCGTTAAACTATATGTCTACGGATTTGTTTTGATGAGACGAACCCAATGGTATGTCCAATTTTGGATTCCGGTGTGCTGTGCACAAAATCACCCGTTGAGTGGGATTGTGGGCCCGCCAAAATAGGGTCCCGATCAACGGTCTCAGAATCGGACCAAACTTGGCTCACAGGACCAGAAAAATATTTCGAGTCCAATGGCGTAAGTTTCATCGCGATATGATGAGTGTGCACAAAGTTGTGACTTAATTTGCAAAGGGTCGATACGAGGTATCTCGACGGATACGCACTGATTTCGTCACGCACGTGCAACAAAATCGGGTTCTGTCAGTTTCCACACGTCGACAACATCCATATGCTTCTTTCGATGTGTATATTGCGCGACCACGTCGCCCGGTTTGTCGAGGCGCACGCCTTATCGGGTATTTTTCCACTTTTTGAAAACGGAATTTTACAATTTTTTGGGAAAATTTAACTACGTGTAACGTTTTACACACTAGATGAAAAGCAAATACAGAAGGTGCGTTACAATCTCGGTTATGTTGTTATTCTCTGCCTTCAATTAGTTTCTAAGAAAGTTTAATGGACAGCGAGAAAAGTGGCCGACAAGTTGGTGTTTTGAAACAGTTTTTAATATTTCAGAAAAGTGGTTTTTTTCTCCAACTTTGTCTCAATTTTTCGAGCAAGTTGGATGGCCATGTCGAAATCCATCTGGGGGATCTCGAAGAGGGTCATGTGGGCTTTCTATGCAAATTTACGGAATTAAAAATGAAATAGAATTGAGAGAGTAATCGAACAGGAAAGTTGGGTACCTTGATTTTACATACTGCTCTTTGTTTGTTGTTGCTCTCGCTGTTTCGGGGGACGGGACTGCTGTTGCGGTGCACGAGTCTGGCCGAGGGAGGTTCAAGGTGAGCGGAGGAGAGAGGAGGAGGGAAGGAGAGAGGAAGTAAAGATTTGGTTAGGGTTTGGGTTTTGTTTTAAAACATAAATATACATAGGTTTATATATAAAGGGAGAATGGGGTGTAACACCCAGTTTTCTAAAATGAGGGTAATTTTGAAATTTTGTATTTTAATTTATTTAATTATGATATTATTTAATAATATGATTTTTGGTAATTTTTAATCATTTTTTAAACCATTAAATCATGACTTGTGATTTTGGTGCATTGACTAGTGTAGCCTTAGACTGTTGACCTAGAGCCTAGTCATTGTGATTAGGATATTTGATTAGTATATTTTAGCCTAGAGGATATTTTGGTCATTTTAGAATTTATTGGAATTTTTAGAAATTTTTAGAAATTATTTTGGAATTGTTTGATTAAAGGTTGACTAGGTTGACTTTGACTAGCTTTGACTTGTGACCTAACCCTAGTTAGGTTGGACTTGACTAGATATGAGATCCTAGGTTAAGTTAGGTCAACCATACTCTAGTTAGTGCAAACATTTGAGAATATTGAGTTTTGAATGGAGAGATTTAACCACAAGCCATGACTTGTGACTTTTAAGTCATTTGTTAAATGACTAGGCCCAAAGCCCAAGACAAGTTTCAAAACCCTAACCCTAAGCCTAGTGGCCAGCCACCATATCCTCCTTGGGAACACCACCCTATAAATACTCTCTTAGTTTAGGGTTGCCTCTTTTAGGAAAGCTCAAGTTTAGAAGGAGGTGAGTTCTTGTCTTCATTAATTCACCATAAATTCATTTTAGGTCCTAAAATCCCCAAATCAGTTGCAATGGGTTCTAACACTGGTATACTTGCTGTTGTTGGAGTTTTATTTCAGTTTGTGGGGATATTGGTGGATTGGGACATCAAGGAGAAGAGCTTTGAATAGGGGTTTTTATTGGAAAGTTCAACAATAGGTAAATTCCTCATCCCTCCATGAAATTTTGTTTTGTCTTCATCATTAGGGAGACCTAGGAGTCCCCTAAGCATCAGTCTAGATTTTGTGTCGAGTATCCTAAGTTTCGTGTCCATTTGGACACGTATCAAGGGAGCAGCCTAGGTGTTTGTCGAAATGCCCAAGAGGGGATTTCGATCTCGTTTTTGGAAATTTTTTAAATAGGAATTTAGGTTTTGATATTGCTTATTGGTTTCTGGTTGACTGAGGTGGTGTTTGTGTCGTGTCGAGCTATTTTGGACACGTGACACGCAGTCGTGCACACGCGCGCGCAGGGACTGTGCGTGCCCTGCCACTCGGGCATGATTGCGACACGGACACGCCACCCCGACACTTAGGATTTGACACACAGCATGGGGCCGACAATGACACGGGGCTCCCCAAGTTTCAGAGCCCCACGTGTCGTGTCGGACACGCACGAGCTCCTGCACCATTTTGTGCACTGCACAGTTTTTTTGTTGAATCACGCACTGACACGCGTGTCCCGTGTCTCGTACACGTGTTGTGGACACGTGGCAGGGTGCCCTAGCCCTAGCCCTAGTCTAGGTCGACACTGGGACACAACCACGTGGGTTGTGTCGTGTCGTGTCGTGCACACGAACTCGAGGAACACGTGCACGATGATTGTTCTGTGTTGCACAGATTTTTGCACTGTTTTGTGTTTTTAATTTGTTGGACACGTTTGTGTCCACTTTTGTGGACACAAACACTTCACACGACATGTACACTTTGTGTTTAAAATTTACCAACCTTAAATTTAGTATTTTTAATCTAGTTTACATTGTTCATTCCTCTTTTACTTAAAATCCTGATATCCACTGTCTGTGCATATTTTCCTGTACTGTCCAGGTTGTAAATTCGAATTTGGCAATCATTTTTAACCTAATTAAACTGTTAATTTCATGTTATTATAGCTCTAATATGTACCCCTATGTATTATCTACCCATGTGTCGAATTTGGTATTGATTGGTGGGTTATTGCAAATGAATTGGTTATGTGTAGGCTGTAAGTATTCAGATTTCTGAACATTTGAGTTTGTTCCTGTCCTTTACTGATTTTAAACTGAGCTGGGGTGTTGATTGGACTGATTTCCTTTCCTTTTTGACTTTCATGTTGCCTCACTTCCTTGCACACATTTCATTCATGCATTCCCTTCACTGTGTTGCCTCACACACACTGTTATGACACTTCCCCTCACTAGAACATTGAACACAGGTTCCTCACCCCCTATCACATTTGAACTCCTCACACATTGTATAAACTGAACACTGGGATTGAATTGAACATGCAAACTGAAATGTGTAGGACTGTTTTAAACTCTTGTTTGACTTTGAGTGAAATGATAGCTGTTTGTTTAACATACATAAATCTGAGAATAAGATTCAATATCTGGAATTGATTTTTATGACTGATTTCTGGGTTCAAATCTGGATTCCTATGGCTGAAATATGGGATTTCATATTGGAACTGTTAAATAGTACCAATGTGTGTATATTGAGTTTGTTTGAATTGATTGCTTAATATTTAAAACCTGAGAATTAGAGCCTAGGACTAAAACTGAATATGGGCATTAATATCTTGGCTGAACTGGGTTCACTCCCATTTCCTTCACTGTTTAGACTGGCAAGTTCAGGAGTCCTGATATGGACATTGAGAATTTGTATCAGTTTACTCTCATAAACTGTCACAGTTCACTCACTTCATCACACACACCACAGCCTAATACCTGTCCAATGATAGCCATGTATACCCCCTTAACCACCATACTAACCCCCCACAATACCAGTCCCCTACCTGTCCTCCTAAACCTGTCCACATATGGACAGCAGTGACAGTCCCAAACACCCTCACATTCACACACACATGACCACACATGTTCACTCTTGCCTCACATGTTTCACTAGCTCTCACTCTCTCACACACTGTCCTAACCAAATAACTAAGAACCCCCATTTGATAATTGATGAACTGCCTTTCTTTCCCATTAAATTGTTCTGTGGTGTTAGCTAGGACTAACCCAAATTGACTGATGTTTATGAAGGTAGATTTCATGTCCTTTTATAGGTTTAGTTTTGTTATATGAATGTATATGGGTTGATGCTTAAAACCTGAGATAACATAGAACTGATATCTCACTGTTTGTAGTCCCACAAGCCTGTGCACACAACCTGCCAATACAATGTATGCACACTCTCTACACACATTACCAGAAATCTGAACATTTCCCTGTCAACACACACAAACACACCATGCTACATGCCACTATGTTAACACATCACACTCATATGACACACCATACCTCACTGTTTTGTGTTTTCACACACTTTGCCACACACACATGCTCATGTGACACCCTCTTATCTCTCACAACACACACATATATACACACACTCATAGCAATGAAATGAAATGAATAGAAATGCCATGATTGATTAGAAATGCTATGTAATGTATATAAATATTCATGGTATCTATAGATCTGTATATTGTAGTATGGTATAAAGGTATAACTTGTATATGTTAAACATATGTAATGTGTGTTTTGATAGCTTAGTTGGCATTGTGTTGTGGTTGAGTGCTAGCCTAGGCTTGGATGACCTAGGATGACTTGTTAGACTAGGTTTAGACTTGGAATGGTTTAGTTGACCTAGTTTGACTTCTAGGGTTGACCAAAGTTGACCAAGAGTTGACTTTGGCCTAGATTGACCTAGATTCATGTAGAATGCATTGTAATACTTCATATTACCATTCTAGACTTGTTGTGACTTGTACTGTTCTATAGGAGACATACACCACTCCTCGGACAGTATATTCTCTTCAGACACTCAGGACATCAGGCGAGTACATTCTCTGACCGTTTCATACTTGTCTGGATTTATATTCTTGCTCTAGATTACTGTACTTGATGCTGACACGATTGTTATCACGGATTGGTACTATATGGATCTCCTTTTGGGATGTTATCCCCTTGTATTCACTAGATACATATTGTGATGTGCGTTTCACTTCCATATTGTATTTATTGAATACCCATATCCTTGTATACTCATTGTGCATATTGTACTCTCATTATCACATGAGCCCCAGGGATAGACCATTGTACACTATTGTATAACATTGTACATCCATTGTATAACATTGTACACTATTGTATAAGATAACGTAACTGGAGTAGATCCTTGTGTATTGATTGGGGAGGGGGAGTAGAATTGGTTATGTACTCAAATCCTATTGTACAACATTGTATAACTATTGTATATGTCTATTGTACACCCACGTACAATGGAGTTACCATTGCATTTTCCTAGCCCGTTTACATAACCAGATTGTACTCTAAAATCACATTGTTCCTTACAGTTCTTACTTATCATATTAGATATTTCCTGTTATCAAAGCTCTACTGTTTTCTATATCTTCTTCTTTCAGCGTTTCATGTACTTTACTCTATTGCATGCTTTATATTTCCTAACTCGATATGAACTGCGTGAGATGTTTTGTGCTCGCTCCCGTCCTGACTGGACCTGTTGAAAATTTTACAGAGGATGAGGAGGAGGCCTGCATAGACACCTACTATGGGACAGCTGTAGATGACATGTGTGACCCAGATTTCCAGCCTGATCCACTAGCTTAGAGACTGAGGCTCCCTAGTCTAGGTTTTCCTATTTCTGTCTTCTGAGATCTGATTGTGTATTTTCTTTCATTTTCAGTATTAGAGACTTGTATTGAGTTGGATGTTCAGTTTGTATGGCAGTAGACACTTAGACTCTTTCTCTCTGATTGTATCCTGTGGATCTTTTATTCCAGTATCTATCTATCTTTTATTTTTCATCATTCTGCCTTAGATGTGATTGAGACTGTATATTATCATGTCACCTCCATTCGGAGTGTATATACTGTACAGGTACCTTTATATTGTTAGATGATTGACCTAGGACAGCATTCTACCGCCGACACTGCGGCGTAGGCTGGGCGTTGTTACGTTCTCGTACCCTCACGGTGGGTGCGGGTCGTGACACATTTTTAGTGGTGGCCCATGCAGGTCGAGTTTATGTAGTGGTATTCGAACTAGAGTATCCTACCCAACTTACAAGAATTTTGTCCTCGAAATTTAGGATTAATAGGGTAGATAGGGTTGAGGGATAGGAAGAGTTCGTCAATACCAAAATGCAATTAAATTTTGGAGGAGGCGATAAAACGGCGTTCGACACCACCAGGCAATAGAAAATTGTGGAGTCGATATATACAAAAATATATCATGGTTATGGAATTGAATAAGGGTTGCCAGTGAAGGTAGCAAAATTTCGATAATCCAATTTGGAGAATAATAAGGAATTGAGTAGATCAAAGAGAATAATTTAGACACTTGAGAGATGTGGTTCCTAGAGAGAAACTGGAGACTAATCGCCTCGATTGAGAGTTTGAGTGCTCAAGAACAATTGGAAGGACACGATAATAATTCTAGGATTGAGAAAATGAGGAGTAGTTAAAGGCGAGAATATAGCCACATGAGTCGATCGGTGGCTATCTACACTTGTGTATAATTAACTGATAGGGCAACTAAAGATGATATCTTGGGTCTATCTATCAAGTACCGTGTGTGGTCTTTCTAAAGTAAGTAAAGTCGACAACAATAAAGTGTTCAAAGACGATGCTGTTGAGTACGAAATACGAGGTTCATAGGCGACGGAAATAATTCAAATGAGAGTTGTCAAAGCTATCGCGGAAGAGACTCTAAGACAGGTTTAACTATGTCTCCATCCACGTAGAATAATACATGAAAAGCGAACCAAAGTGCAATAGGTTGATCAGACCATCATGCACCGGTTCTGACTAGACAATATGTTAGTGGGTGCACCCAATAAAATATGTCATGATCAAGCTTGATAACGAAATAAGCTTACAAAACTGAAGCTACATTAGCAGCATGGGATAGTCAAAATATGTGCAAGGGAGGTACTGATGAAGAAAATTAAATAGTCCCGGATCTTTTAAAATCAAGGCTCGCCCGAAGTGTGGGCCTATACTGTTGTCCTAGTGTTTCTTTATTTATGGCTTGGTAGACTAGATAAGGTAGGGTCTTCTAAATTTAGAGTCTAAGTGAACTTACCAATGTGGTTCACAAAAAAAAAGGTTTGTTAGGTGGTGAGATATTCTACCCAACTTACAAGAGTTAAACTAGTAGTGTGATGGGACAATGGGTCAAGCAATCAAGATAAAGCACAATTTTAAGCATTTAAGAAATTTAAGTAGAACAAAATCACATATCGGGTTG
Organism: Iris pallida; assembly: GCA_029216955.1. Classification (NCBI taxonomy): domain Eukaryota; kingdom Viridiplantae; phylum Streptophyta; class Magnoliopsida; order Asparagales; family Iridaceae; genus Iris; species Iris pallida. The sequence goes on along the minus strand of JANAVB010004797.1, from coordinate 4,969,026 downwards.
AAAGAATTGAGTTGAGGTTGAATCTCTATCAGTGGTCGAAAAATATATTGGTATCATGGTAAGGATTATAGTTTGGCCATTTTGACCATAAGGTCATATCAAGAAATAGAGTACAAGGAGATGGGTTTTGGTGGGACATGATATATCTACATGAAGGTGGACTTGTCTAGGTCTTACATATGAAATTTGTTGGAAGGAAAAGTCTAGTATTGTTCTCCAAATATCCAAGTCATGGTAAGGGACGCCAAAAGATCTAAAATAGAAAGTGGGAGTTCATGAGATGATAATTAATACACGAAAATAAAGAAGATCAAGTTAAAGCATGAAATAAAATTAAGTAAAGAATCCAGTAAAAATAATTTAGGAACACAATTCTGGAGAGGAGATAGTCTCCTAGATTAATACAGTTAAGGAACCATTAAATCATTATTCAAATTGCAAGTGGATTAGAAGGTCGCAATTAAAAGATCTAGAATTGAAGGAAGGTCGAGTAAGCCGAGGTGGAAATACAGTCACATAGCTGGGTAGATGACTAACAACACTTGTGTATATACTTCTATCATGGTCATGTGTAACATGGTAATTAGTGTGGAATACTCAATAGGGTTATCTTGGGGCCTACCATTAAAATTTAACTCAAGTATCCTCTACAAGTTTCAAAAATAAACTTTCAAAAATATACCACCAAGATTTGTATTCACTACAAGTCGTTAAATTTAATCATGACCAAAATTTAAATCACTTTAATAAATCTCAAAGCAAACTTTATCACGTTACTACTAACCTTTTCCAAAATTAAGGTTTAATTTTAACTGTTTAACTCAAGAGTTCATAATTTAAGAATCCATAAAAAAATTTACAATCAATCAAAAATTTAACACTCTAAAAATTTTAAATAACTAATAATAAAACTCTTAGCATATTAAAAGCAATCTCAAAATTAAGCTCAATGCTCTCATCAATTTTAACTTCTATTCATGCTAAGTTATTCCAACAAATCACAACTTTTAAATGGTAACTTTCTTTAACCAATCAAAATAACTTTCCACCACATCCTTCAAAATTCTCCCAAAAATTTTAATATTAGCAATCCCTCATTAAACTAAATTTTCAAATAATCTTATCAGTCAACATCTCTTCCCTTTTTTTTTACTAAAAATCTAAATAGATTTGTAAATCCTCACTCATAGGACACTATTTAAAATAAAAATTTCTCAAAAAATCATTTTCATAACTTCCAAATATTTTAAACCAAAATTCATCGTCATTACTTCCAATTGAAATTCAAAATTTACTAAACACGAAAGTCGCAAGTTGTACAACTCAAATTTAAATAATTTCTTCTGCCACAATTAAATTCTAAGATCATTTCCAAACCAAATTTATAATTGTTCAAAGGTGTACAACTATAATCCAATAAATCATAAATATCACAACTCGAAATCAATTAAATTTTATATTTGTTCCAAGACGTATAGCTATAACCCAATACATCATAAATATCAAATCTCAAAAAGCCAATCAATTTCTTAAATCAAGGGTATAGAGAATCTAGCTATATTTTCTTTTGTTCCTTACTGCAGTATCAATCCTACGATGTTTACTATTTAGAAATCTCAAGATTAAAACTTTCCGTGACAATATCCTACTTTACCAATTACTAATCATTAAATCACACTAAAAAGCCTTTTTAACTCAATTAGAGTCTTGAATGTATTCCAATTGCCAATATAACCATTCTAGCCATGTGTTTGACCTATGAGCATATACTAGTGTAGTCATCTTCCTAGTGAAACTAAGCACGAAAATAAAAATCAACGATAGAAAGGAATCAAGCAAGATGCAATTCAAGGATGTGGAACAAGAGTTCAGAATTTGAAGCCAAGGGAAGGGGTCAAGCTGTATGGATGAGATTCCTAAATTCTAATCGAATGTTGCAGGCTCACATCGGTACAATTACGTAACCGAAGTGACAAACTGGACCTGCATGGGCCACCACAAAAACATGTAACGTCCCAGTCCCAAAATACGTAGGACTAGGTACATAGACATGTCAGCTGTATACATACGAAGTATACTCCAATATATAGAAACCTCGTATGAATACATAAGCTGTAAAATAAAGTAAACCAAGAGTAATCTAATCTCATCCACAAATGAAGAATAAAAGATATCGTATAATCAACTGCAATAAGTCTTTGTACAATACGTTAGGCGGAGACAAAGTCCACTACCAACTATCTCAAGTAAAAGGTACAAGGAGGAATAGATGAAATAACAAGACTAGCCAAGTGCAATCATCTTCGAAAGGATGGAGAAGATCATGGCCTCGATTAGAACACCTGCAATATCACATAAGCACAAATACCTGGAGAGATAACCAGGTCCTCAGAGGGACGTAACAAGATACAGGAAGAACATGTTATATGAACTGAATATAAATGCACCATAAAATAAAGATAAAGTAAAAGTGTCCAAACCATAACACGGCTCAATATCCCATCATCGAAACAGTAGGCTACCCCTACAACCAAACAAGGATAAGGTGTAACTTACTATTTTGCGATGTGACATTTTTCCATGCCATGATTGGAACATGAAATTTGCTAAGGTCTCCTAACCTTTCTAGTAGGCAATTTAGAAGACATATCGATGTATGGGCAGGTGAAGGCTGACTCCCCCAGGACAAGTAACAACTCACAATACGCACACGTCAAGTACCAATACTATCAGCCGGCATAACTCGAGGCTAGCGGCCCACGTGATCCATCAGTCCACATAGCTCGAGGCTAGTGACCCTCGCGACTCGACTATCGTAGTACGCGTTTACTATAGCTTTTGGATTGGGTAGCCCATACATTTAATTGTCTTCTCCATCCCAAGGTCACTAACAGAAGGTAGTTCGCTAAGACTAGGTCCATATGCAAACAAAAAGGCAAGAAGGAAAAATAACTGAAAGCAAAATAAAATGAACTAAAATAGCAAGTAATGGATCCAACTGAAAACAGATAATAAATATGTAGTAAATAAATAAATAAAGATGCATCAAATTATAAACAGTAAATAAAGCAAGGTATCTTGCCTGCGGGTGGTGCGAGAAGCAGCAAATTCCAACAATCAGAATCGTCAACACGAAAGTCAAAATCTACAAGAAGCTCCGGATGCTGAAACAAACATCACGAACGAGTTTAGAATAAAAGATATGTCTAGAAAATGCCTGTCCAAAAGTCAAATTCTGGAACAGGGGCAATTTTGTAATTTCGGGCCAAAACGAAGTCCGTCGTTGGAATCGCTTTGCACTGAAATACGTGCCAATATCTACGGTCTCTAAAGTCATTAAACTACATGTCTACGGATTTGTTTTGATGAGACGAACCCAAAGGTATGTCCAATTTTGGATTCCGGTGGGCTGTGCACAAACTTGTCCGTTGAGTAGGATTGTGGGCCCGCCAAAATAGCGTCCCGATCAACGGTCTCAGAATCGGACCAAACTTGGCTCACAGGACCAGAAAAATATTTCGAGTCCAATGGCACAAGTTTTATCGCGATATGATGAGTGTGCACAAAGTTGTGACTTAATTTGCAAAGGGTCGATACGGGGTATCTCGACGGATGCGCACTGATTTCGTCGCGCACATGCAACGAAATCGGGTTCTGTTAGTTACCACACGTCGACAACATCCATACGCGCCTTTAGATGCGCATAGTGCGCGACCACGTCGCCCGGTTTGTCGGGGCGCACGCCGTATCGGGTGTTTTTCCACTTTTTGAAAACAGAATTTTACAATTTTTTGGGAAACTTTAACTACGTGTAACTTTTTACACACTAGATGAAAAGAGAATCCAGAAGGTGCGTTACAATCTCGGTTATGTTGTTATTCTCTGCCTTCAATTAGTTTCTAAGAAAGTTTAATGGACAGCGAGAAAAGTGGCCGACAAGTTGGTGTTTTGAAACAGTTTTTAATATTTCAGAAAAGTGGTTTTTTTTTCTCCAACTTTGTCTCGATTTTTTGAGCAAGTTGGATGGCCATGTCAAAATCCATCTGGGGGATCTCGAAGAGGGTCATGTGGGCTTTCTACACAAATTTACGGAATTAAAAATGAAATAGAATTGAGAGATTAATCGAACGGGAAAGTTGGGTACCTTGATTTTACATACTGCTCTTTGTTTGTTGTTGCTCTCGCTGTTTCGTGGGACGGGACTGCTGTTGCGGCACACGAGTCTGGCCGAGGGAGGTTCAAGGTGAGCGGAGGAGAGAGGAAGTAGAGATTTGGTTAGGGTTTGGGTTTTGTTTTAAAACATAAATATACATAGGTTTATATATAAAGGGAGAATGGGGTTCGGCTAGTTGCTGCTATTCATGTGCTGGTGGGGTGCCTATAGCATGCTATATAGCTGCTGCTCCTATTAAAAAGCATGGGTGGTCGGTTGCCCATGATGGGGCCGACCATCACTAGTATTTATATATATTTTTTTTCTTTTCTTTTCTTTCTATCTAAATCTTCAATATATATCTATCTATATATATACATGTATATATCCATAAATACCCCAAAAAATCTATTTAAAATCCAAATACCATTTAAAAGTCAACTATCCAATTATTTAATATATTTGAGCATATATATATATATATATATATATATATATATATATATATATATATATATATATATATATATTCAATCCTTAATAAATCAACTCAAATAATAATAATATTTGAATAGGAAAACATGTTTATTAAATTTGTGCAAAATAATTTTAATAATAATAATTTTATAAAATCGTCCCAATGGGTGAACTCATACCGTACACCCTCATCCGGGTCCAGAAATTGTAAAATTTTGTAAAATATTATTTTATTAATAAAATGTAGATTTTTGTACCCAAAGTCAATAAATATTCAACAAGTTCTAAAAATAATTTAAAAATATTTGTACATACACAAAATATTCCTATATGGCTACCTTAGTCACCCCACATGCTCACATGGGCTTAAAATTTTGTTCGGGCCCTGTTCGGGCTGAATTGGTCAAACCGGGTCATCAAAAAAAAAAACCATAAATTGTATAAATTTATTTTTTTAAGTCTAATAAAAAAATAAAAAATAAAAAATAGGGATTTTACACCAACAAGAGGAAGATCATATATGAGCTTTAGAAGCTATTCTGCTTCATCTGTCATTACATCCACTTCATAAAACTCAGATTTCGTTTATGAGTATGAGAGCAAAGTCCACTTCTTCGACTTCTACGATATAGCTACTCTACTCATTGAGAAGATAAATTATCATATGGACTATTCGTTGTCCTTTCTAAGCACCAACTTGCATCACTGAAGCCTTCCAACACAGACGGATAACCATTATAGTATAGTGCGAGCTTCTGAGTCTTCCTTAGATATCTCATAACTCTCTTTGAAGATTTCTAGTATTTCACACTTGAATTTCCTTTGAACCGACTCGGCATCCTCATATTGAAAGCAATGTTAAGTCTAGTACAGCTAATTGCATACATCAAACTATCAATGATACTTGAATATTATATTTCCCAGATAGTCTTCTCTGAGCTTTCTCTTGCCTCGATCTCGAAGGATCGAAAAGTTGCCACTAGATATGATATCAAATACAAACCTAAGTTATGCTTGTACAAGGCACAATCTTGCATAATAACAAAATAGATTGAATTAAGAATGCAGCAAAGGATTTATAATACTGAAAACCAAATAACAACAATAGAAAAAGAATAAAATCTCTTTATTATATTGATACTTGCAGCGGTTACAAGAGGGGCTCTCACTAACCAACTCAAAATGCAAACTCGGCTTACAACTTTTAAACTGAAAAGAACTACAATAACTCCATTCCATTCCATACATTACATTTTTATACAAAAACAGCAATGCGCCTTTTGATCTCCAGCTTTTAAAGGATAATGGTCTTCTATTGCCTCAATAAGTCCTGCAGAATATCCAACACCTATGAGGGTGGGGTCAGTACACAAGAAAATGTACCGAAGCGGCCAAAACAAATTTCAATTGAAAGCAGTCACAATGTACTTATGTGAAAAAATATTCTTTTAACAGTGGTCTTTCTATCTTTTACCTACTTCAAGTTCATGCATATACAAATTAAGAGTCATTTTATTTTTGAAAACTTAATTAAATCATACATTATTCTTTCATTCATGTAGTAGAGACTATTACACGAACAATAATCATTCATTTCTACTTTTACTAAACACAACATGTTCTTAAGCAATATTCAATCTATTGGACATGATAATAACATTTCACTTAATAAAATCTCTTTCTTAGGAATAATTCATGATAAAAAACATATAACATAGAAACATAATTATACAATAAATTTAACTACAACTAACTATCCATCCCTACAACAAATAAGAATTAAAACAATTTACATATATATATAGTTTATATCCATCTATGCATAAAATTGTTATGCTTGCAATATATTATCCCTAGCATGCAAAATAACTACATGATGGTCCATGGACGACTTCCCATAATTAGAAGTTGGAACATACAATCTCATTTCCCTAATAGATATGATATTCTCCTGGTCACGAGGAAGTACAAGCCTTATAGTGTCATATTCTCTCCTAGGTCGATACGATCCCGGTGTCCCAGAAATTAATCGAGAGATGATATCTCGTGCACAAGTTGCCAAGACCAATGCATGATATGCAACTTCTATCAAATTAAACAATGTGATGCAAATCTAAACGATAATCAAACATCTTTCTATCGTTCTTTTAGACCATAAAGTCATAGCTCTGTTCTTCCTTTCTATTATTCTGATGATAAAGTCGTGTTATTCCTTTCTTTCTTTCTTTCGTATATATCATTTCTTACCAATACAATAGTATCCATATACTTCTCTACTTACAATATATGATTAAAAACATGCAATCATTTTCTCTCTCTAAATCAAGTAAAGCAACAGTTCTGACAGTTGTATTCACGGTCTACATTTCAAGCATGTGATTCTTATTTTTTTAATTGATTTGATAAGGAGTCTATAAAATTATTCTCTTTCTTTCTTTGACAACCATGACAATAGTTCTTTCAATGGTATTCATAGTTTAACTTAAACATGCAACTTCTCTTTTTAGTAGCATATGATACATAGTATAAGTAATCATTCTTTCTTATCTTTCATAGCAGTAAACATACATTCATTCTCTATGGGTTCATTATTAATAATAATAAAATTAGAAAGCGAAGTCGTGTCCGCTCACCTATAATGAAATGTCTACTTGTTCCCAACAAGGGAGATCTTACTGAAGCCTTCCTTACTTGAGCCAGCAAACCAATGTCGGTGTCAATATAATGCCACTGCTAGGAGTGGGGTATTATAAGCTTGACTTCAGATTCTGGTCACATCTATATGGAGTATCTATACAAGAAAAATTTTGATATTCATAAGGTGTGAGCATCTTCTCGACGTAGTAAGCTTGTAACAAAACAAGCCTAGCTTCTATCTTGATAATACCAAGTATTATACATTGCTTGGTATAGATATATAAGATTTCTTTCCAAAGGAAGACAAGAATCATAACCTAACCTATTTTTTCTTACATCCTCTCTCATATAAGAAAGAAAAGATAAAAAAAAAATACAACAATAAGAATAAGCAACCGATATCCTTTTCTTAATTATTGAATATAGTATTAAATTAGTCAAATTAAGCATTTGATCTTGCAACTTGCTTATCAAATTTACTAAATAATATATTTCTAAACTTATTTAACAAATATTCAAAATCCATATTTTATTTTGCTCCAATTGTTCCCTATAAAAATATTCCAGCCTAGGTTTTTTTTTCCTACACCTTGCTCTATGCGGACCATGAATTTTCTTTTCGAAGACTTACGCAAACCTTCCATAGATACTTAGCTAGTTACTAAAGTAAGAATGAAAATTTATGGAGCAAGATATATATGCATATATAAAAAAAATTATATATATATAAATATATATATATATATATATATATATATATATATATATATATATATATATATATATATATATATATATATATATATATATATATATATATATATATATATTGGATAGTTGAGAACTTACTATGCTAGAAAAGATGGCTTAATTACAAATAAATACCCTCAACTATTCCAATTTTACAACTTAATACCCTAAACTTTCATATTATATCAGTTAATACCTTGAACTATAATTAGACAACTTACTACCCCGAAGGAGTTGATAAGAAAGTTAAAATATTCAAAATACCCCTCCAGTCACTCATTTTTTGTACACAGGTGGAGCAAATAACATGTAATGCCAATTTCACATGATACGTGTCATGATGTGGACATATCGTTTAAGGTTCCAAGTTTTCCTAAACTTACAATGCTAATGCTCTATGATAATTCAGGTTCAGTATCACATACACTGGGAGAATTAAATATCAGTAACTTATATGCCCTCACATACTTGGACCTTTCTGATAACTAGAAAGATGATTTTTCACCAAAATATGTAGGTTTGTGGAGTTACAATACCCAGGGTCGGCCCTAAGCAAGTGCACCGAGTGCACCTGCTCTGGGCCTCATATTTATTAGGGCCAAAATTAAGATGTAAGTGTTTGCCATTGATTGTAAAAGTACAGAACAATTATCGGAGGACTGAACTTAGACTCACAATACAAACTCGCTCGTACAAAGAAAGCCTAGGGACGAAAACCTAGGTACAGCAGTCTAAGTACGATTGTTTATTTTCGATTCTGGGGGGTGACGATAGAGGCTCGGGAAAGCGACGGCTGCTCTGCCTTACTCCTTGGACGATCGGTACGCAGCCTTGACTCGAGGAAGATCTGCTTGGTCGTTGACGAAGAAATGCCTTCTTGCTCTCTCTCTGATTGCTCTCCTGGCTTCTCTCTCTCTGTGTATATTCTCTCTCTGACTATGGGGGAAGTCTCTCTGTGTATACGTATTCTTCTCTGGTTTCTTTTTGTATATCTCTCTATATATCACAAGGAAATGGCACCTTGCTATTTATAATAATGGGATGGGATCGCTAGGGTTGCCAATAATTAGCTCTTGGAGATGGCGGCGGCTTGGGGATTGATCAATCCAGGCCGTTCGTTTCGGATTGTGACGAATCAGAACCATTAAGGGTAGATTACACCAAATCCCTATTAGCAATCAATACTGATTGGCATAAATCTTCCTTATAATGATTCTCTCATATCTGCGAATAAATCAAATTTATTCTCCTGCCACGTGCCCCAGATCATTGGGATTCAACCCGATCTTGTATTGCCATAAATCTGGGAGATTGATCGGCTGAGGACACGTGTCCTGAGAACCAATGGTGAGATTGGAACCGTATGCAGATTGGGCCGCATGAGATTTGGGCCGCATGAATTTTGGGCCGCATAAGACTTGGGACACGTGTCAGGACTGTCTGGGCAGTGGCCCCCTCCTTCAGACTTTTGAACCATATGATGAGCCGCATGAACCGCATAATGGTGTGTCTGCTTGAGCCGTATGGGCATGATCTTCTTGAGCCGCATAGGGATGATTCTACTCGAGCCGCATGGGACAGCTTCACTCTGAACCACATGGGAAGTCTTCACTTCGAGCCGCATAAGCACACCCACGTGGCAGGGCCACGTGGCATTTTGTTGTTCTCGGGGGATTGTGTCAGAGATTTCTTTCTCTTCCCTAGAGATTCATCATCATGACAGAGTCATAATTACCTGCTTTGGTGTCAGGTCTGTCAACTTTTCAGAGGGGTCAGCCGTCAAAGCGATTAATGCAGCATGGAGGGGAGCACTGTCACGCCACGTGTCTTCTGAGCCGCATGGAATGCCTCCGGTCGCATAGCTCCTTATGCCGTATGACTCCCTGAGCCGCATGTGTTTTCTGAGCCGCATGGGTCTTTCTTGGCCGCATGAGTCAATTTCTTTAGTATTTTCCATGCTTCTATAGGACCCCCTTCAAAGTTTTTAATTTGTAAAATTAAAATACTTTGAATAAGAAGCATGGTCGTGCTCTTCTAACCGCATATGAAACCCTGACCGCATAGAGATCTTGGCCGCATAGATTGTTCAACCGTATAGCTGCTCGCCACGCCATTATGTCATGCATGCAAACCCTTTTTGGGGCAGGATCCTAGGAGTTTCTGACCTCTAATTAACTAGTCAGTATCGATAGCCGAAGAGTCGACTACTTTGTACGAAGCGTCGGTCTTGGTCCTCCCTTCTCTATAAATGGAAGGGTATTTAGAATGATTTCTCTCTTAGACTCTTTCTGATTAAGATTTCTATCTTGCTTCCTTCTGACAAACCACGATGGCACCTAGGGCTTCCAAGGCAGTGAAGAAGGTTGTGGCTAGGAGCAGGAAGTTGGCTTCGTCTTCAATTGCCGCACCCCCCGTTCGTCTTGATGTTCATGTTGTCGTCGAAGGTAAGGACTGTGCGGAAGATTGGGTGCTCTGAAATCCTAAAGGATGCTGCTCTGCTGCATTGCTTCGTGCATAATCATTTTGATACGAGCTTTTTAGATTACGTGGTCCGCATACACATCCTATGAGCCGCATGGAATATATTCCATGCCCAAGTCGCATAAGAATTGTCTTTAAACGAGCCGCATGAATACTTCTGAATATCTTCTGACTGTTTTCATCATTTCTCATCACTTTTTTCCATCTTTTGGTTATTATAGTATCTCCACCGAGTGCTGATATTGCAGTGGTAGAGGATCCGTCGCTCCCTGGCGTCAATCAGGGGCCTTCCTCTGTTAAGAAGGAGACAATGAAAGAAGAATCGGAGCCTGAGAGGGACGATGTCCTCTCCACCGTCGAGACTGCTGAGGGTGACACCACTGGGAATCCTGATTCTCCCATTCTGGACGAGGATCTTCCTCAGTTGCACCCTTCATACGTAATATGGTTGAGGGAATTGTATACGTATTTTTGTAACTAGGGGTTTGAGGTGTCTTGTCTGTAATGAAGAACTTTCCTGTAACCGTGTGGATGCAACTGATTTCTGACTGAATGGAATATATATTTGCTTCACTCTTTTGCTTTGTAATAATCCTTTTATCGGGTCATTTTGCGTGGACCCATTGTCCCTAACATACCCTGGTTTTGGATACGGACAATAAGTTTAAAAGAAAGGAACCAATCATGCTGACTCAGAGGTGCTGAGGACATGGTGAGCATGAGGGTCTCTTTGACAGGGGGGTACATAGAACAACTCAGAGGTAATAAGGACATGGAAATTCTATGTAGGGGTGATTTGTTTTTGGCGGAAATGGGACGACTCAGAGGTGATGAGGACATGGTCGTCTCGGAAATTTGTGGATCCGTTACCTTTGTTGTGCACTGGGAGTGCAGGTATTAGATCATGAGGGAGGATCTCTTGTAGGAAGAAAGTTCAGCGGTATGATCATACATAACTTTCTACCTGAAAGAGTGACCAGGATGTGAGTTCAGAGGCACCATCGGGTACATGACTCGAGAATCTGGAGAATGGTGAGTGTGAGTTCAGCGGTACCAGCGGGTACATGACTCGAAAATCTGGAAAACTATGAGGGTGAGTTCAGTGGTATCAGCGGATACATGACTCGACAATCCATGAATGTTGGAATCAAAGTATAAGTTCAGAGGTACCAGCAGGTACATGACTTAGGAATTTGGGATATGTTTATGGAAGAAGGGCATGAGTTCAGCGGTACACGCGGGTACATGACTCGAAAATCTGTGAATGTTGGAATCAAAGTGTAAGTTCAGAGGTACCAGCAGGTACATGACTTAGGAATTTGGGGTATGAGTTCAGCGGTACAAGAGGGTACGTGACTCGATAAGTTGGAAAATTAGGGGGTTGAGTTCAGAGGTACCAGCGGGCACATGACTCAAAACTCTGGAAAATATTATTTAAACATAGTATTTCTTCAGGAACTTGTCGTTGACGGGCAACATGAGCAAGTCTCCGTTCTGCTTGGCGAGGCGGTAAGCACCATTGGAGAACACGGTCTCGATGATAAATGGGCCTTCCCATTTTGGCTGGAACTTGCCGGTGGTCTTGTGAGTCATGACCATTGGCCTCCTGACTGCCAAAACAAGATCGTCCACTTGGAATGTTCTGACTTTGACCTTTTTGTTGAAGGCTCCTGAGATGCGTGCTTGGTATAATTCGATCATTTGCTGGGCTAGGAGGCATTTTTCATCTAAGGCCTCTAACTCTTGTAGTCGACGTCGGTAGTTATCATCCGTTGTCAATTGATAAGTGAGGGCGACTCAGAGTGAGGGAATCTGAGTCTCTAATGGGAGAACTGCCTCACTCCCGTACACCAGAGAGAATGGTGTATTCCCGGTGGCTGTTCGAACCGTGGTGCGATAAGCCCATAAACACTCGCCGAGCTTCTCGTTCCAGTCGCGTTTGTTGGAGGAGACAAATTTCTTGAGGAGTTTGATAATTGTTTTGTTGAATGCCTCTGCTAACCCGTTTGCTGCCGGGTTGTATGGTGTCGAAGCGACATTCTGAATGCGGTGTTTGTCGTAGAATCGGTAGAATGCGTGGCTTATAAACTGCGGACCATTATCATGGATGATCCTTCGGGGCAGTCCAAAGCGGTAGATGACGTGGTGCTTCAGAAAGCTAATTACGTTCGAAGTCTTGACTTCGGCGAGTGGGACAGCTTCTGCCCACTTTGAGAAGTAATCAGTGATCGCCAGTATGAAGCGATGTCCTCGGGAGGAAGGTGGGGTGATTGGACCAATAATATCCATTCCCCATGCTTCGAATGGCCAGGACGCCACTGTCGGATGTAGGAATTCGGATGGTTGGTGAATGAAGTCTGCGTGGACTTGGCAGGCCTTGCATTTTCGGGCATAATCTATTGCATCAGCCACCATCGTGGGCCAGTAGTAGCCCATCCGGCAAAGGCGGTCTTGCAGCTTAGGGCCAGGCTGATGGGCCCTGCAGACACCGTCATGAGCCTCTCGTATGGCTTCTTTAGCTTCTGCGTTCGATAAGCACCGAAGTAGTAATCCGTCGTAGGAGCGGCGATACAGCATTTTCGTCTCTGTATTGTAGAAGAATCTGAGAGAACGCCGTCTGATAGAAGTAGCCTCCTTCGGGTTCTCGGGCAGGATGTCGTAGACGACGAAGTCGATGAATGGTTGTCTCCAGTCTGGCGCTTCGTCGATCATCTGAGCAGAATAACTCGCCATGGCTTGAACGTTGTTCTTGGGGCAGACCAGCTCATGGCCGATTACATCGACCGAATGATGAGAGTGGTTTGGCACTGCTAGGGAAGCAGCCAGGCCTGCTAGGGCATCAGCTTCGATATTTTGGAGTCTGGGGACGTGTTCGATGAAGAATCCTTCGAATGATGAGATAATATTGATCGCTATTTGGTGGTAGGGGATCATGTCTTCATGGCGGACTTCGTACGTCCTCCGAATCTTGTTGACGATTAATTGCGAATCGCCGTATGCTTCAAGGTATTCTACCCCCAGTTCTCTTGCGAGTTGGAGGCCAATGACCAAAGCGTTGTATTCGGCCACATTGTTGGAGCAGGGTTCCGTGAGAGAGTAGGCGCGATTGATCACTAGCCCGGTAGGAGAGACCAATACTACTCCGACTCCGACGACGATGTTTCCCTTGGGTCCGGTTCTTGAAGCGTCATCGAAGAACATCCGCCATATGTTATCGTGGGTGGTTGTATTCGAATCGGCGACCTCATCTGGGATTTCTTCGTATATTCTGGATGATTCCGATCCTAGATGGGCCGCCAAAAAGTCTGCCAGGGCTTGACCTTTGACAGCCTTCTGCGGGACGAAGACCATATGATAGGGGGACAGCAATATCGCCCATGTAGCGAGGCGGGAGCTGAGTGCCCCTGGTTTAGTCATGAGGACCCTGAGAGGGTTGATTCGTGAGATCACATGTATGGTTTGCCCCGTGACATAGTGTCGCGTCTTTTGAATGGCGAATACCAGGGCGAGGCATTCTTTCTCCACAGCGGTGTATCGGTGTTCGGGCCCGACCATCATTCGGCTGAAATAGTAAATGGCCTGCTCGTGGCCTGCGTCGTTGTTTTGTGCCAGCAGGGCACCGAGGGAGTGTTCTATTGCTCGTACATAGAGCAGGAATGGTTTTCGAGGGACCGGGGCCACCAGGACTGGAGGATTTGATAAATATTCTTTGATGTCATCGAAAGTGCGCTGGCATTCCTCGTCCTATACGAATGAGACTCCCTTCTTCATGAGGTGGGTGAACGGTCGGCATCGCCCGGAGAGGTTGGAAATGAACCATCCTGATATAAGCTAGCCTCCCTTGGAGGCCTCTAAGTTCACGGAGATTTCTCGGAGGACCCATCTCCATGATTGCCCTCGTTTTCTCGGGGTCTACATAGATACCCCATGCAGTGATGATGAAGCCCAAGAACTTCCTGCTGGATACGCCCAAGAACGATTTTGTAGGGTTCATCTTCAGATTGTGGGCTCGCATTAAGTTGAACACCGTTCTCAGGTCTTGTAGATGATCCTCCTTACGGCGACTCTTGACGGCGATGTCGTCGACATAGCATTCCACTGTCTTACGCAAATGTTCTCTGAAAATGATACTCATGGCTCGCTGATATATAGCGCCAGCATTCTTTAGACCGAATGGCATGACTGTGTAGCAGTATGTGCCAATCGGGGTTCGGAATAAAGTGTGCTTTTCGTCGTCGGGAGACATCTTGATTTGATTGTACCCCGAGAATCCATCCATGAATGACATACGTTCAAAGCCGCATGTGTTGTCGATCATGATGTCTGTGATAGGAAGGGGAAATTTATCTTTGGGGCATGCCTCGTTCAGGTTGCGGAAGTCGATGCAGATTCGAATCTTCTCATTCTTCTTGAGGACGGGTACTATATTGGCGACCCAATCAGGATGTTGCTCTTCACGAATGAAGTCGCTGGCTATTAACTTGTTGACTTCAGTTTCGATCGCGTCCATGACGCCTGGGCGGAAGCGTCGTTGTTGCTGCTTGACTGGCTTTGCATCTGGCCGTATATTGAGTTTGTGGAGAGCGATGTCAGGATTTAACCCCGGCATGTCTTCATAGCTCCAGGCGAACACATCAATGTATTCTCTGACAAGTTCTAACAGCGACTCTCGTTCTTCGTCAGTTAGGCTTTTACTGATAAAGATCGGTTTTGGAGAAGATTCGCTGCCGAGATCCACTTGTATGACCTCATCTTCGGTAGAAGGTTCTCTCTGTTCGAACCGCTTTTCCCATTGTGCGTCTAATTGCTGGGCCCATGGCTCTAGCTCAAGGATTTCGGGGATGTCTTCGTCTTCCTCGTAAGCGTCGGTGAATGCCATGTTGACTGACATGACTTGTCTGAACACATCTCCGATGCTGGTATCTGAGTCGGAAGTCGGTGATCCGGTTGAATGTGACTGCCAGTCGCATTCTTCATCTGAGCTTTCAGGGGTCGTAGTAGGCATTACATACCCTAAACCGCATCGGGTTTTGTTATAGTAGTTCCATGGTTTGCCCGCCGGGGCTGGCGTCTTCAAAGGTAATCGTCGTCTAGTGCCGTAGTTCAGTCCTGGCGTTGTCTCTAGATCATACCCCTGTTTCTGCATGAGATATTTAGATTGAGGGCTATAGAGATACAGAGGCAGTCTTCCAGCATCTGACCCGAAGTCGACTTCTTCCATGGCGAGGGGATGCGGGTTGTTCGTCCGGCCGAAGATGATTGGGTGGTCCCCTCCCTCGATTATTCGGTAAGCGTCTTCTACTGGAGTAAGTTGGATAGCGGTGTACACATTTGTCACCTGTGTATGTAGGTGAGTGCCTATACCGTGTTCCATAGCATACATTGTACATAGCTTATTGAGCTCGGTGTAGTTCAAAGATAACCCTTTATTGATGAAGTAAGGTATCTTTTCTAGAGGGATTACATCATCTACGGAAGGAGCGTCAGTGTGGACAGCCATATACTTGGCTAGCTCTGGTTCCTCTTCGGCTACCCCCTGTGTGAATGAAGATTGAGAGGGCGTCCTAGTCAGCTTGATCTTCAGAGGTTCAACTGACGGAGCGGAGCGTGGGGTTGTTGGTAGACTAGCAACCTCCAGTCCGGCACTTGATGTGGAGCGAGGGGTGGCTGGTTCGCTTGAAGTGTCAGACCTCGCATCGGGGTGATGACCTTTCTTAGGCAGGCGTATCGTCAGAGGTCTATTGGAGGGATTGAGCTTCTCTGTTTGGGATTGACCGACTCTCGGCAATCTGATGGTAAGTGGCCCTGTCGTGGGTCTCGGTACCTGGCCGGACCTTGGCAGCCGGATTCTCAACTGCTCTTCCTGTGCCGAGAGGCTGATCGCGTCCTTACGCAGTGTGGCCGTAAGGGGTACAGAATTGCCTGGTTTGCGAGCCTGGAGGTGGATTGTCAGAGGTTCTTCTGATCCCGTGGTTGCTTCATCATCAGTTTGTTTATTTCCTCCTTCAAGGTGCCTCTTCGACTTTTCGTATAGGCAGGAGTCCGAGTAATAAGATTCGACCCCTTTGAAGGGATCGATGTCAGCAAATTCTGTCCTCACGAAGCCGTGCTTATCGACGTATTTGAAGCATTGGTGTAGCGTGAAAGGCACGACCATGTAATCGTGTATCCAAGGTCGCCCCAAAAGGATGTTGTATGAAGTGTCGGCATCTATGACGTAGCAAGTGACTTCTGATTGGAGATCGCCAATCTGACATTTCAGGCGGATCTTCCCGATTGGGTAGCTCCTGCCCGAATTGAACCCGCTGATGGTGGTGTTTGTAG
This sequence comes from Iris pallida, assembly GCA_029216955.1. Taxonomy (NCBI): domain Eukaryota; kingdom Viridiplantae; phylum Streptophyta; class Magnoliopsida; order Asparagales; family Iridaceae; genus Iris; species Iris pallida. Next base: position 4,952,204 of record JANAVB010004797.1, on the reverse strand, counting down.
GGGTCAGACGATGCATCGGAATGTGAAGATGATGTAGTAGTCCTTTCGGAATGATGCTTATGGAAGATCCAGGGTCAATGTGCATCATGTCCACCTTTATGTTGCCGATGTAGCCTGTGTAGTATAATGGGCGATCGTGTAGATTAGTCTTGATGAGCATGTCTTGTGGAGTGAAGACGATGTTGGGCATTGCTCCCGTACAGGCGCTGTCTTGGAGGTCTGCGGGCCGATTTTCTCCCGTGAGGTTGACCTGAGCCAGGTACGCGTCGACATTTTGAAGTGCATCGCTCAAAGCTGTGCGGACATCCTTCGAGAGTCTCAGGAGTTCATATAAGGACAATTTGGCCGGTGTATTGGCCAATTGCGCCAAGATGTCGAAGTTGTAGGGCCTCTCCAGCCCCTGAGATGTTTTCTTTCGGAGGGATTTGTCGAAGCGAGTCTCCTTCGGCCTAGGCTTGTCGGTCGTCGAAGGCTGAGACGGTCCCGAAGCATCCGTGGTAATGGGCGATGATCATCAGTCGAGTTTTCAGCCACAGGTTGAGATTGTGCTCCGGATTGAGTAACAACGGCCGTGACTTCCTCTCCATCTGCTGAGGTGGTGCGGCAGGATCTGACTTTTCCACTTTTCTTTTTAGAAGATGGAGTGGACTGAGTTACCTCGTGGACTAGGTCCGGATGAACCTACATGATTTCCCCTCGTGATGTGGTGAGGGGTACTAGACCAGCAGCTTGAGCAGACGGGAGATTAGCAATCTCCATCGTTGCCAGAGGGATGGGTATAACCCCGTCCTGGGTCTCTGTTGGAGGGAAGCTGTCGAATTGTACAGACACCATGTTGGCTGCCACGGTTACCTCCTCGAAATCGATGGCCAGAGCGTTCGAATCGATGAGGTTCTGGATATATCGTTTCAGTTGGTAGCAGTCGTGCGTAGCATGGTGGACGTAGCGGTGGTAATGGCAGAACTTTGGGTTCTCCAGATCAGCCGGCCGAGGCTCCCGTCTTGGTGGGGGAAGCTGAATCCTATCTCCTTGTATGAGCATGTCCAAGATATGCTTGACGTGACCGTCTTCAAAAGAGTAAGTGATTTGAGGCCATTGTTTGTCCGCAGGTTGCGTCTCAGGCTTCTGGGCTGTATCGGCCACCATAGCCTGCTTGCCTCTGTTGTCCCGGTCGTTGGAGGGGCTACCCCCATTGTCGTTGGTGGTGCTGGGACGCTTGCTCTTGTTCTCTCCCTCTGAGATATGTAATCCCAGTTGGCGAGCCTTCTTTAATCGTTCTTCGGCACTCGTAGCACTAATGATAAAAGCCTTCCAGTCCTTGAATTGACTCTCGCCCATCCAGAGACTGATTGTTGGGAGTAGTCTCTTTTGGCAAATTTCGATCAAGGAGGAGTCCGGGTTGCCAGATGGTAACTTCATTGTGGTTTGACGGAACCGCTCAATGTAATTCCTCGTCAGCTCTTTTTCTCCTTGAATGACGTCCATGAGGGTAGACATCGTGACGTCCTGCCCTACCTCATAGAACCTCTCCAAAAACAGGCGTTTGAAGCCAGCGAAGGAATGGATGCAATTGTCCGGCAGGTTGCGGTACCAATCGAAGGCAACTCCTTCCAATGCCCCAATGAATAACCGTGTCAGGATAGCGTCATCATGGGACAGATGGTCGGTAGTGACCTCGAAGTAAGTGATGTACCGACTTGCTGAGGTCTTGCCATCATAGGGGTTGATATTGAACGGCTTATATCTTGGTGGGAATGGAACATCCCTCCATTCAGCAGGATATGGTTGCCGTATTCTGAAGTCTTGAGAGTTTTCTCTGGCGTGGAACATGGCTCGGAGCTCTTGAACTTCTCTCCTTACTTCTCGGGTCTCATCTGTCACAGTCGGAGCCGTTACTTCGGGAGGATTATTGCCCGGGTTCGGTACCGCCGAATTTGAATCTACGTTGATTGGGGGACCCGTGCTTGTCTGACCAGGTGTCAACCCCTGCAGATTAGGAAGCGCTGCTTTGATCTCGTCTACAGACTTGACCAAGGCATGCAATATGGCCTCCAAAGTGTCGATGCGCTGGCGATCACCGGAACTGCCTTGATTGCTGTCTGTCATGAACACCGTCTTCACATAAGGAGTGACGGAAGGAGTGGTGGAGGATGTACCCTCCGAGTCGTACCCGTGCACCGAGAAATCATCAGAATATGTGGGGATGTTCTCTTCAGGTTCAGACTCGGAAGGAACCCTACCCCCGGCTTCGGAGCTTGCTTCGTCTAGGCTGTCCTTGGGGACGTCGGTATCTGTTGTATCCGTCGGAGGATTTGCTTCCTCCAGTCCGTATTCCTGGAATGTCGGATTGTCGTGGATGTTTGGAGGAGTACTACCCCCAGTTCCGACGACCCCCAATGTTGCAGACGATGAACTTCCTACTGCAGCAGTTTTCGTCTTCGAACGGGTGTGTTGAAATACTCCCGTGGAGGATATCCCTTTAGACGACGGTTTCTTAGCTGTAGTAGTTGACACCTTTGGGCGGGAGATACTCGTTTTCTTCCCTCTTCCCTTGGCGAGAACTTTCTGCGCGGATTTGCAGGAGACAACAGGAGGTGTCTCGTCTTCTGAGCTCGGGTGATGTAGTCTTTGGAAGACGGATGGCCGGTCTTCCGTCACCGCCGCGCTGCTGCAGCAGCAGTTGACGATGATCTGGGTGCATTGATGTCCGTGTGAGGGCTCTTTACACCCCGAAGCTCCTTCTCTTTCCTTGCGTTTGTGGAGGATAACCTCGCGCAGGTCCGAGGAACCACTTTGTCTGTTTGCCGTCGGGGGCTGGACTTGAGTGGTTTTATACAACTTCCCATCAGAGGCCCGCGTGATAATCAGCGGGACGCCCCGATAGTCAGAGGTTGGGGCAGTCGTCCGAACTTGATGAGCCCGCGCTGCCCTAGAATTTCTCCTTTTAGCACTTGTGGGTGCGTAATAGGAGGAGTCTAAGTCGAATACCACAGAGTCTGGATTATCATCCAGATAATGATCAGAGTCAGGACCGCATGAGAGCCGGTCGAAGACTGATCGAGAGAAGCGTGGGACGGATGCTATACGGCTAGCATTGGGTACCGTGCAGGCTGTCTGCATGCGGCTGTCTTTTGTTGTAGGATGAGTCTTTATGCGGTTAGGAGTCACGACCATGCAGGCTGACCGTATGCGGTTGGCATCTGTGGCCGCATGGGTTTTCTGCAAGCGATTGACTTTAGTAGCCGCATGAGTCTCATCCGTGCGGTTGGCAACTGTAGCCGCATAAGTTATGCGACTGACAGATGTGGCCACATGAGTTTTTTTTATGCGGTCGGCGGTTGTAGCCGCATGGGTTTTCTCCCTGCGGTTAATATTCTTCTGCGGCTCGGAGCGCGTAGAGTTCCTCTTTGCCCCTGCAAATCTAGCATCATAGTATTTTCTTCTGCCGGACTTGGGGACAGCAGAGTTGTCTACGGTCTGAAGTGGGGCCACAGGGGAGTCTTTCTCGCCATCTTGAGCAATAGAGAGCACCTCATCAAGGGCTTGCGGAGGAGCAAATGATTTTGGCCTCCACTCTTTACGAGCCTTTATGGTGCGGGTGCGCTTCTGGACCGGACTAGCGCTACCTTCAGAGAGCATCTCTTCGAACGCCTGTTGGTCGAAGCGTACGACCATCTTCTGTTGTGTAGAGCCAAGTTTGGCTGCGTCCGATTGCGTCACCAACTCCTCAACCGTGGAGAAGTTAGTCCCCAGCAGAGTCGCCATCGTGTTTGCCATTGATTATAAAAGTACAGAACAATTATCAGAGGACTGAACTTAGACTCACAATACAAACTCGCTCGTACAAAGAAAGCCTAGGGACGAAAACCTAGGTACAGCAGTCTAAGTACGATTGTTTATTTTAGATTCTGGGGGGTGACGATAGAGGCTCGGGAAAGCGACGGCCGCTCTGCCTTACTCCTTGGACGATCGGTACGCAGCCTTGACTCGGGAAAGATCTGCTTGGTCGTTGACGAAGAAATGCCTTCTTGCTCTCTCTCTGATTGCTCTCCTGGCTTCTCTCTCTCTGTGTATATTCTTTCTCTGACTATAGGGGAAGTCTCTCTGTGTATACGTATTCTTCTCTGGTTTCTTTTTGTATATCTCTCTATATATCACAAGGGAATGGCACATTGCTATTTATAATAATGGGATGGGATCGCTAGGGTTGCCAATGATTAGCTCTTGGAGATGGCGGCGGCTTGGGGATTGATCAATCCAGGCCGTTCGTTTTGGATTGTGACGAATCAGAACCATTAAGGGTAGATTACACCAAATCCCCATTAGCAATCAATGCTGATTGGCATAAATCTTCCTTATAATGATTCTCTCATATCTGCGAATAAATCAAATTTATTCTCCTGCCACGTGCCCCAGATCATTGGGATTCGACCCGATCTTGGATTGCCATAAATCTGGGAGATTGATCGGCTGAGGACACGTGTCCTGAGAGCCAATGGTGAGACTGGAACCGCATGCAGATTGGGCCACATGAGATTTGGGCCGCATGAATTTTGGGCCGCATAAGACTTGGGACACGTGTCAGGACTGTCTGGGCAGTGGCCCCCTCCTTCAGACTTCTGAACCATATGATGAGCCGCATGAACCGCATAATGGTGTGTCTGCTTGAGCCGCATGGGCATGATCTTCTTGAGCCGCATAGGGATGATTCTACTCGAGCCGCATGGGACAGCTTCACTCTGAACCGCATGGGAAGTCTTCACTTCGAGCCGCATAAGCACACCCACGTGGCAGGGCCACGTGGCATTTTGTTGTTCTCGGGAGATTGTGTCAGAGATTTCTTTCTCTTCCCTAGAGATTCATCATCATGACAGAGTCATAATTACCTGCTTTGGTGTCAGGTCTGTCAACTTTTCAGAGGGGTCAGCCATCAAAGCGATTAATGCAGCATGGAGGGGAGCACTGTCACGCCACGTGTCTTCTGAGCCGCATGGAATGCCTCCGGTCGCATAGCTCCTTATGCCGCATGACTCCCTGAGCCGCATGCGTTTTCTGAGCCGCATGGGTCTTTCTTGGCCGCATGAGTCAATTTCTTTAGTATTTTCCATGCTTCTACAGTAAGTTGTTAGTTATAAAAAAATAATTATGGTGTAGTAGTTAACATAAAATAATTGTGGTGTAGTTTTTTAAATAAAATGATCGTGGTGCATTTGTTAACAAATTAGTCTTGCACTCTAGGGGTCCTTGGTTCAAATCTTGGTGATAAGAATAAGTTCTATTTTTTTATTTATTTTTATATTATATATGGGGACTCATTATGAAAGTTTGCCTTTGGCCCCCATTAACTTAGGACCGGCCCTGACAATACCTTAATCTGTCGGAGAACTAAATCCCATCGCTGCCAGAGAAGCTGAAGTATCTTAAAAACTTGAAACATTTGATTCTGCGTGGAAGTCGAGTCTGTGAAGTAATTGGTCATAGTCATATTTCTCACTATAGTATCTCAGGCATAATATTCTACAAGTATTTTTATTTATTTATTTTATGTATTTTTTTTCCTAGAATCAACCATTTAAAATTTTAGAAACTAATAAGGTGTACTTTTATAAAAATTATTTTTCATTCAAAACCCTATATAAATTATGCAATGTTGCAATTTGGCATGGACACCTAGCATGGATAGGTGTCAACATGCATGGTAGAACGGGGTAAATTGGTACAATCACCTTTGTCCCCTAATCATTAAGTTCTAAAAAAATTAAGGTATCTTCTATAGACACTCCACATTTTACTCCAGGACAACCCATTAGAACTGCCAACTTCGTTCACATTCTATCTTAATATTCAAATTCTTTAGCACTGCTAACAAGTTGGCAGTCCTAGGACTGGACTATCTTGGAGCAAAATGTGGAGTGCCTTTAGAAATTACCAAAAAGAAAGAGGGAGAGAGGGGGAGTGTCACGACCCGCACCCTAGAGAGGAGCACGAGCACGTGGTTACGTCCAGCCTACGCCGTAGAATCGGCGGTAGAACGCTGTATATAGGGTCTGTAAATACTACGACTAAAACAGATAAATGTAACTGTACAGTATATACACTCCGAATGGAAGTGACATAGCAATACAGTCTCAATCACATAATCAAAACTAAGGTAGATAGCATGAAAAGAGATATGATAGATAAAACAGGAAACGAGTCCAAAATCCATAAGTCAGAGCTAACACAACATCCAAAGTCTCAGATAGTATAAGTATAAAGATACTACAAACTGAAATGCACTAGCTGGTTCGCAGGCTAGGCAAACCTAACTAAACTATGCTACTCAGGGTGAGCAAAGTCCAGTGGCTCTACCAATAAGCCACGGTCTAAATCTAGTCCATCAGACTCAACCCCATAGTAGGTCGGGCAATCAGTCTCAGAGTCATCTGTAAAATTTGTCAACGGTATCCTGTCAGAAAAATGAGCAAGTACAAAACATCAACAGCAGTTCCATATGAATTGAGAAATACTATAAGAGACAGCAATAATGAAATACAAGACAAAAGATATATGCGACTTGGGAACCATTTGATAGCCGAGTTACAACCCTTGAACCAAACAAGGACCGGAGTTGTAACCCTTCTTCCAAACAGAACTTTGTCTCAAAACATGGTACAGTATAAAGACAGATAGAGCATACGAGAAATGAATCATAGCATGATGAAAGTACAGTAAGTAAAGGTGAACTGAAAATATAAGATACGCTAAATAAATGTAAAATTGATTTAAACTATTAGAGCGATATGTGATCGGCTAGGGAAGCAAGAGATGGTTATCTACTTGGCCCGGCAATCCGCGGTGTACTCAACGGAGAGTCATGCCGTCCAACCTGGATAACTGGTAATGGGGTGTCTGCTACATCCTACGTGAGGTGAGGGTGGCGCTAGCAAAATATAGTTACAGGAAGGCTTGATCACATAACCCCTAATAGTTTCCCCATCCCCGAATAGTATCACGGATCCGGACATGGCAAGTCATGACACGGGGTTCAAGAGCAGGGGACTAGCACACTACTAAATCAGTGTCTATATAAGTACAGGAACACAGGAATATCACATACTCATATACCAAGGGAGTCTAGGAATAACATCTCATGACAGGATCCGACATATACTAATCCGTGAACCGTCGTGTCGAAAATCATGTAAAACACTACAACTGAATCGAATATAGTAGATATCAAGACAATAAAAACTATCAGTGAATGTACTCGCCTATGGTCCTGAGCTGATAAGGTGAACAGACGCTCAGAGTGATCACAGACCTAAAATAAGATACTATGAGTCAAACAGGGCTTAATACTAAAAAAAGAAACTAATATAATCCATGAATGCAAGTCTAAGTCAAAACTAGGTCAATCTAGGTCAAACTGAGTCATACTAGGTCATACTGGTTTATACTAGGTCATACTAGGTTACTGGGAGTCATTCCAAGTCAAACTAGGTCAATAGGGGTCAAGGTTGACTTACAGTTGACTTTTGGTCAAAAAGTCAACTCTGGTCAACTCTGGTCAACTCTGGTCAACTCTAGGTCAACCCTAGGTCAAACTAGTCTAATATTGACCAACTGTTGACTTTCAGTCAACTGGTCAACTCTGGGTTGGTTTCGGTCAAATCGGGTCGCTTAAAGACTAAGTTTGACTCTCGGTTGACTTTTGTTGACTTTTGGTCAAAAAGGTCAATCGACGTCAAAACTAGTCTATGAGCACCATATTTGATCATTACCAACCACGGAAAACAAGTTCTAACTCTATCTTAGACTTCTAACACAAATACCCTATTTTCTAGGTAAAGCCTATATCACCTTACCAAGGTAAATCCCGATACCTTATCCAATCCCAAGGAAACCCCGCAAATACCCATGGAACTAGCCTAGACTTCTTAGGGTAGCTAGGTATCAACCTATCTAAGGTTTACCTACTAAGGAAAATGGGTATCCTAGGTATCTAGGCCATATTGGGAAACATGGGTATTGGTTTACCCTATTCCAAATCCCATATCATGAATTTACCCTCAACTCTATCACTCACCCATACCACTCACTCACACACAACACTCACACAAGGCACTCACCTATATCACACTCATAGACTTCTCTATAGGTTTCCTAATAGTTTAGACATAGGCTAATCTATGTGCTACTAGATTCACTCATATGAAAGCTCTCACATACACACACACAAGCTCACAAACACTCACACACACAAGCTAATACATGGACTGATTTGTAGACTTGAGGGACAGCAATGTGGGTTTAGGTGACAGCCATGAATGGCTAAAATCTGGATTGTTTTGAGGGGGTTTCTTAAGGACTGATTTATGGTGTTATAGGGCTGTCATGTAGTGGTGTTTGGACTGAAATGAAAGGCAATAGGACAGGTTTAAGTGACAGTCATCTAAGGCTAAAATCTGGAATGTCTAAGTGGGGAAATGAGGACTGAATTATGGTCATATGGGGGCTGAAATAGCAGGTTTTTGGGGGACAAATTCAGGACAGTCCTATGGCTATTAGTGGCTGAAATAGGACAGCATATAGGGGTTAAAACTGGACTGAATGTAAGGGGGTTTTGTGGTGATGTTAGGGGCTGGTTCATGGACTGTCTTGTATGGAATTTCTGGACTGAATTGGGGGCAATGACAGCCAAGTGAGGGGGTTTGTATGGGCTACCAGCTGCTGTTTTAGGGACAGCAGTGTGGGTATATGGTGGTGGTGTTATGGAGTAACAAGGGGATTGTTATGTAGGAAGATGGGACAGCAAATGAGGCTTGGGTTGATGGCAAGATGGACAGCCATTGAGGCTTGCACTGCTGCTGTTTTAGGGACAGCAAAGAAAGGGTTCCCCCCCTCCCCAACACTCCACTCATCACTCTCTATATCCACTCTCTTAACTCCTCTATCTAACTCTCATCCTCTCTCAACCAAATCATCAAACACCACCACTACACTAACATACACGCACACAATAACTCCCACTTGGCCGACCCTCTATGTGCCCCATCCAAACACAAACAACATCACCGCATCACAAATATATCCACATATATAATCTACCATATATATATACATATATATATATAATGATATATATATATATAACCATATATATACATATATATAGATTATAGGAATATGATACATTAAGAGAAATCATTCCTAAACACATGTAAATTCTAAAATAATAATGGAACACACCAAAATCAATGCACAAACAATATACATGTATCCAAATAGGGGATTTTCCTATTAGGACACGATCCTACATATTGGACACCTCTACAAATGTCCAAATTGACACAAAATAGACTCTAATGGAGGCACAACCATGGGAAACATTTCTATGGGTTCCTAACCATTCTACATGCAAAGGAAAACTATTTTAGAGAAGAGATTTACCTATTTTGGAGATGGAAACTATGGTGGAGCTCTCAAGAATGGAAAGAACCCTTGGAGAAGAAGAAGAAGAATGTGGATGAGAACAAAAGATGATGTCTTTCTCTCTCCTACCCACCTACATGTGGCCGGCCAACAAAGGCTCCAAAACCCCCTTTTCACTAATTACAAGTTTGCCCCTCTATTGCTTTATTAGCTCAATACAAGTTTGCTTAGGGTTTGGGGGTTAAAAATGTAAATCTAAAGTTCTAATTAGGTCTTACCTAATCCATGGGGTCATTACTAATCCCTCTAACTTTTGATGCTAATATTGTGGGTCATGGCTAACTAGTTTGTGGGCCCGCTAAGGTCAACACTACCCCGGGTCCCCGAAACAAGTCGGAATGAGTTGAAATTCGAACCCGACTCAAATAACCCCAAAATAATACAATAAATAAATAAATAATTTCAAAATAATTTTAAAGTGGAAAATTACCAAAATACCTCTGTCTACGAAAACTGGAGGTGACAAATATATCCACCTTAAAAAAATTTGTCCTCAAAATTAAAACAAACATACACTGAATCACATGCAGAAACAAAATTATACCTCAGGGCTCGAAGAGATAAGGGAAACGCTCCCGCATGTCGTCCTCTCTCTCCCAGGTAGACTCACCTGGAGAGTGATGCCTCCATGCAACGCGAACCAAAGGTATAACCTGGTTCCGGAGCACCTTCTCCCTACGATCCAGAATCTCCACTGGTTGCTGTGGATAGTGAAGAGTAGGCCCCACCTCGATCGCTGAATGGTCCAATACATGGCTGGGGTCCGCCACGTACCGTCTCAGCTGTGACACATGGAACACATTGTGTACCCCCTCTAGCGTAGGTGCCAAGTCTAGCCGGTAAGCCACTGCACCGACCCTCTCAAGAATGGTGAAAGGTCCGATGTAGCGCGGACTAAGCTTCCCGCCCCCGCCAAAGCGAATCGTGTCCCATGTCGGAGAAATCTTCAGGAACACCAAAGCACCAGCCTAGACATAAAACAACTCAGAACACAGGACAGACAAATCACAAATAGGAACTGAAACTAACCTCGAACTCTAACGATCTCCGGTGGCTATCGTTCCAATGCCGCTGCCTATCCTGAGCCACCCGAAGTCTGTCTCTAATCAGTCGAACCTTCTCAGCTGCATCTACTACCATCTCCGGACCAAGCAGCACCTTCTCGCCAACATCGTCCTATGATAAGGGAGTACGGCATCTCTGTCCGTATAGAGCCTCGAATGGCGACATATCTATACTGGCCTGGTAGCTGTTGTTGTAAGCAAACTCTACCAGGTGAAGATGATCCTCCCAAGAACCCCCGAGATCTAGCACACACGTGCGAAGTATATCCTCCAAGGTCTGGATAGTCCTCTCCGACTGCCCGTCTGTCTGGGGGTAATAAGCGGCACTAAACTTGAGCGAGGTGCCCAAGCTAGCCTGCAAACTCCTCCAGAAGTGGGAAGTGAAACAGCTATCTCGATCTGAAACTATGCTCACAGGAACCCCATGCAATCGCACGATCTGACGAACATACAGCTCTGCCAACCTCTCCGTAGACAATCCCACATTGAAAGGAAAAAAGTGGGCCAATTTGGTCAATCTACCAACTATGACCCAAATCGCGTCTTTTCTTCCTGGAGATCGTAGAAGTCCGGACACAAAGTCCATGGTGATGTGCTCCCACTTCCACTCAGGAATGGATAGTGGCTGTAGCAACCCACCGGGCCTCTGCCTCTCGGCCTTCACCTGCTGACAAACCAAGCAGCGAGATACAAACTGAGCCACCTCGCGCTTCATGCCGTACCACCAAACGTGCTCTTTCAGATCTTTGTATATCTTGTTGGCACCAGGATGCATAGAGTACTGAGAGCGATGAGCCTCCTGAAGAACCTCCTCCCGAAGCTCTCCACTCGGAACGCACAGTCTAGTACCGTGCCACAGCGACCCATCTTAGGCAATAGAGAAATCATCAAGCAGCCCTGCCTGTACCTGCTCCTTGATGCACCTCAGGGCAACATCATCAAACTGCGCTGATCTGACCCTGTCCATCAACTCAGACTGAATCTGTAAGCCCCACATCTGCACCTCCGTGCCCGAAATAATCACCTCGATTCCTAAACTGTCCAGGTCGGCCAAAAGATGACGGTCTGATGTCAGATACATAGCCACTGGATACCTGCTCAAGGCATTTGCGACTACGTTGGCCTTCCCTGGATGGTACTGCAAGGTGATATCGAAATCCTTCATCAGCTCAAGACAACGTCTCTGTCTCATGTTGAGCTCCTTCTGAGTGAATACGTACTTCAAGCTCTTGTGGTCAGTAAAGATCTCAACCCGCTCTCCGTACAGATAGTGTTTCCATAACTTCAGGGCAAAGATGACAGCGGCTAACTCCAGATCGTGAGTCGGGTAGTTTTTCTTATGAGGACGTAACTGCCTGGATGCATAGGCAATCACCTTCCCGTGCTGATGAAGTACACAACCCAGAGCCCGGCCAGAAGCGTCGCTGTAAATCGAGAAACCACCGGTCCCAGACGGTAATGTCAAGATAGGAGCTGATGTCAACCTCTTCTTCAGCTCATCGAAGGCAGCCTGACACTCTTTAGTCCAGACGAACTCCACGTCCTTCCTGGTGAGTCTAGTTATTGGCTCCGCGATCCGCGAGAAATCCTGGACGAACTTTCGATAGTAGCCCGCCAATCCCAGAAAGCTCCGAATCTCGGCAACTGTACTGGGCGTAGACCAAGACTCTACCGCAGCAATCTTCCTCTGGTCTACTAAGATCCCGTGCTGGGTCACAACATGACCCAAGAACTCGACCTGGTCCAGGAAGAACTCACACTTCGACAACTTCCCATACAACTGCTCCTTTCTCAAAGTCTCGAGCACAATCCTCAGATGCTCCTCGTGCTCCTCCGGCATCTTCGAGTAAACCAGGATGTCGTCTATGAAGACCACCATGAACTTGTTAAGGTACTGATAGAATACCTTGTTCATCAAGTTCATGAACACAGCTAGGGCGTTGGTCAACCCAAATGGCATCACTGTGAACTCGTAGTGGCCGTACCGAGTCCGAAAAGCTGTCTTCGGAATGTCTTCCTTCTTCACCTTCAGCAGATGATAGCCGGATCTCAGATCTATCTTTAAAAATACCTTGGCGCCGCTCAACTGATCGAACAAGTCGTCGATCCTCGACAATGGGTACTTATTCTTGATAGTAAGGTTGTTGAGCGCCCTGTAATCGATACACATACGTATCGTACCATCCTTCTTCGACACAAACAGGACTGGCGCTCCCCAAGGCGATAAACTGGATCTAACGAATTCCTTGTCCTACAGCTCGTCGACCTGCTTCTTCAACTTCGCCAACTCGCTGTTGTTGACTCTATAGACGTGCTGTGAAATGGGCTCAGCACCTGGCACTAAGTCTATAGAGAACTCAACGTCTCTATCCGACGGCATCCCAGGCAACTCCTTGAGAAAAACATCCATGAAATCAGCAATCAATGGATGTGGCAATGCCTGCCCCGCCAGTAAAGCTCCGCAGAACCCATCGACCGGCTCAGCTGCTCCTCTGGCAAACACAATCTCAGGCTCTCCCGGCGGCCTAAACAAAATCCTACTACCTCTATAATCTATAGTAGCATGGTGCATGCTCAACCAATCTATTCCGAGTACCACATCGTACCTCGGAAGGGGCATTACGAGCAAGCACGCACCCAAAACTCGGCCTCGTACAGTAACTGTCTGCCCCTTGCAGATATTGTTGACCAGGATGATGCCTCCCCCGGTCAATATCTTGCAAGTCCTACCCAAGGGTTAAGCAATAATATTGTGTCTCAGAGCAAAGGAGACAGACACAAAGCTATGAGAGGCACCGGAATCAAATAAAGTAAATACAGGAAATGAATCGAGAAGAACATGACCTGCCACTACATCGCCTACTGGCTCTGCCTCCTCCTCTGCTGTCAGGGTAAACACTCTGTCCGCAGGGGCTCCCTTCTGGTCCTGCTGGAAATGTTGCTGCTGCGTCTGAAGTGGAGGACCTCTCTGCTGAACCGCTGGTCCTCTGGCCGACTGTGCTCTGTCCTGGACTCCTCGGACTCCTCGAATACGGCAGTCCTTCAGCTGGTGATCGGGCGCCCCACAGTATAAGCAGACGCCCAATCTTTTCCTGTACACCTTTCTAGTGTGACCTGGCCTTCCGTAGAAGTTATACTGTGTAGCCGACCTCTGGCCCTGACCCTGACCCTGATGCTGCTGGGCACGCGCCGGTGCCTGCTGGATCTGCAACTGAGGCTGCTGCTACTGGAACTGCCTCTGCTGGAAATGTGGGCGCTTCGCTGGCCCTGCACTCGAACTAGCTCCAATAGCGTCACTGCTCCTCTTCGGCTTCAGGCCGAAGTCCTTCTGAGCCTCCATCAAGATCTGCTCAAAGGCCGCATCTCGTCGCCCAGATGTGCGAGTACGCACAGTATGAATGAGACCCCTCCTGAACTTTCGGGCCTTGCACCCCTCATCCTGGACCAAACTGGGTACAAACCTGCTCAGGCGAAAGAACTCCGCTGCATACTCGTCTACCGACGAGTTCCCCTGCACCAGACTGGCAAACTGCCCCTCCAAAGCTGTCAAGGCTACATCTGGGTAGAACTTCTCCTTAAAGAGTTTCCTGAAGTCCTCCCAAGATATGCCTCTCACTGACGTACGCGGATCCGTGCGGTACCAAGTCAGTGCTATGTCAAAGAACTGGCTCGCTGCAGAAGTCACCCACAGACCCCTCGGGACCTCTGCCAACTCCAGACTCCGCTGGACATCCTCTAGCCAGTCGTCCGCGTATAGGATACCCTCGGTACCCTTGAACTCCCGCGGGTTCATCTTCCTGAAGTCGAGATGTGTACCGAGCCTCCCCTGACCCTGCTATTGTGCTGGTGCTCCCTGGGCTGTAGCCGGTGCACCTCTCTCCACGGCTACCATAGCTAGCTGATGTGAGTTCTCCATGGTCTGTCGCAGCACCTCTGCCTGACGGTGCTATGCATCTGCCTGTGCTCTCTGCGTCTGCAGCATCTGCTGCAGAAGGGCCATCATCCCCTGAGCATCTGTCGGTATCGGAGGCGGCGTTAGAAGAATATCAGGAATAACCATAGACGGTCCCGCTGCTGGAGGTGGAAGACCTCCTGGAACCGTCGCTGTTGCTGCTCCCGTCGGAGGGGCAGGAACTGAGATAGCAGCTCCCTCAGCTGTAGTTTCTGCTGCCGGAGGTGGAAGACCTCCTGGGACTGCCACTGCAACATAACCCCTAATTGTTCCCCCATCCCCGAATAGTATCACGGATCCGGACATGGCACGTCATGACACGTAGTTCAAGAGCAGGGGGCCAGCCCACTCCCAAATCAGTGTCTATATAAGTACAGGAACACAGGAATATCACATACTCATATACCAAGGGAGTCTAGGAATAACATCTCATGACAGGATCCGATGTATACTAGTCCGTGAACCGTCGTGTCGGGAATCATGTAAAACACTACAACTGAATCGGATATAGTAGATATCAAGACAATAAAAACTATCAGTGAATGTACTCGCCTGTGGTCCTAAGCTGATAAGGTGAACAGACGCTCAGAGTGATCACAGACCTAAAATAAGATACTATGAGTCAAACAGGGCTTAATACTGAAAAAGGAAACTAATATAATCTATGAATGCAATTCTAAGTCAAAACTAGGTCAATCTAGGTCAAACTGAGTCATACTAGGTCATACTGGTTCATACTAGGTCATACTAGGTCACTGGGAGTCATTCCAAGTCAAACTAGGTCAATAAGGGTCAAGGTTGACTTACAGTTGACTTTTGGTCAAAAAGTCAACTCTGGTCAACTTTGGTCAACTCTAGGTCAACCCTAGGTCAAACTAGTCTAATGTTGACCAACTGTTGACTTTCAATCAACAGGTCAACTCTGGATTGGTTTCGGTCAAATCGGGTCGCTTAAAGACTAAGTTTGACCCTCGGTTGACTTTTGTTGACTTTTGGTCAAAAAGGTCAACCGACGTCAAAACTAGTCTATGAGTACCATATTTGATCATTACCAACCACAAAAAACAAGTTCTAACACTATCTTAGACTTCTAACACAAATACCCTATTTTCTAGGTAAAGCCTATATCACCTTACCAAGGTAAATCACGATACCTTGCCCAATCCCAAGGAAACCCCGCAAATACCCATGGTACTAGCCTAGACTTCTTAGGGTAGCTAGGTATCAACCTATCTAAGGTTTACCTACCAAGAAAAATGGGTATCCTAGGTATCTAGGCCATATTGGGAAACATGGGTATTGGTTTACCCTATTCCAAATCCCATATCATGAATTTACCCTCAACTCTATCACTCACCCATACCACTCACTCACAAACAACACACACATAAGGCACTCACCTATATCACACTCATAGACTTCTCTATAGGTTTCCTAATAGTTTAGCCATAGGCTAATCTATGTGCTACTAGATTCACTCATATGAAAGCTCTCACATACACGCACACAAGCTCACAAACACTCACACACACAAGCTAATACATGGACTGATTTGTAGACTTGAGGGACAGCAATGTGGGTTTAGGTGACAGCCATGAATGGCTAAAATCTGGATTGTTTGGAGGGGGTTTCTTAAGGACTGATTTATGGTGTTATAGGGCTGTCATGTAGTGGTGTTTGGACTGAAATGGAAGGCAATAGGACAGGTTTAAGTGACAACCATCTAAGGCTAAAATCTGGAATGTCTAAGTGGGGAAATGAGGACTGAATTATGGTTATATGGGGGCTGAAACAGCAGGTTTTTGGGGGACAAATTCAGGACAGTCCTATGGCTATTAGTGGTTGAAATAGGACAGCATATAGGGGTTAAAACTGGACTGAATGTAAGGGGGTTTTGTGGTGATGTTAGGGGCTGGTTCATGGACTGTCTTGTATGGAATTTCTGGACTGAATTGGGGGGCAATGACAGCCAAGTGAGGGGGTTTGTATGGGCTACCAGCTACTGTTTTAGGGACAGCAGTGTGGGTATATGGTGGTGGTGTTAGGGAGTAACAAGGGGACTGTTATGTAGGAAGATGGGACAGCAAATGAGGCTTGGGTTGATGGCAAGATGGACAGCCATTGAGGCTTGCACTGCTGCTGTTTTAGGGACAGCAAAGAAAGGGTTCCCCCCTCCCCAACACTCCACTCATCACTCTCTATATCCACTCTCTTAACTCCTCTATCTAACTCTCATCCTCTCTCAACCAAATCATCAAACACCACCACTACACTAACATACACGCACACAATAACTCCCACTTGGGCGACCCTCTATGTGCCCCATCCAAACACAAACAACATCACCGCATCACAAATATATCCACATATATAATCTACCATATATATATACATATATATATATATATATAATGATATATATATATAACCATATATATACATATATATATAGATTATAGGAATATGATACATTAAGAGAAATCATTCCTAAACACATGTAAATTCTAAAATAATAATGGAACACACCAAAATCAATGCACAAACAATATACATGTATCCAAATAGGGTATATGGTGGTGGTGTTAGGGAGTAACAAGGGGACTGTTATGTTGGAAGATGGGCAGCAAATGAGGCTTGGGTTGATGGCAAGATGGACAGCCATTGAGGCTTGCACTGCTGCTGTTTTAGGGACAGCAAAGAAAGGGTTCCCCCCCTCCCCAACACTCCACTCATCACTCTCTATATCCACTCTCTTAACTCCTCTATCTAACTCTCATCCTCTCTCAACCAAATCATCAAACACCACCATTACACTACATACACACACACAATAACTCCCACTTGGCCGACCCTCTATGTGCCCCCATCCAAACACAAACAACATCACCCCATCACAAATATATCCACATATATAATCCATCATACACACACACACACACACACACACACACACACACACACACACACACACACACACACACATATATATATATATATATATATATATATATATATATATATATATATATATAATGATATATATATATAACCATATATATACATATATATATAGATTATAGGAATATGATACATTAAGAGAAATCATTCCTAAATACATGTAAATTCTGAAATAATAATAGAACACACCAAAATCAATGCACAAACAATATACATGTGTCCAAATAGGGGGTTTTCCTATTAGGACACGATCCTACATATTGGACACCTCTACAAATGTCCAAATTGACACAAAATAGACTCTAATGGAGACACAACCATGGGAAACATTTCTATGGGTTCCTAACCATTCTACATGCAAAGGAAAACTATTTTAGAGAAGAGATTTACCTATTTTGGAGATGAAAACTATGGTGGAGCTCTCAAGAATGGAAAGAACCCTTAGAGAAGAAGAAGAAGAAGAAGAAGAAGAAGAAGAAGAAGAAGAAAGTGGATGAGAACAAAAGATGATGTCTTTCTCTCTCCTACCCTCCTACATGTGGCCGGCCAACAAAGGCTCCAAAACCCCCTTTTCACTAATTACAAGTTTGCCCCTCTATTGCTTTATTAGCTAAATACAAGTTTGCTTAAGGTTTGGGGGTTAAAAATGTAAATCTAAAGTTCTAATTAGGTCTAACCTAATCCATGGGGTCATGACTAATCCCTCTAACTTTTGATGGTAATATTGTGGGTCATGGCTAACTAGTGTGTGGGCCCGCTAAGGTCAACACTACCCCGGGTCCCCGAAACAAGTCGAAACAAGTCGGAATGAGTTAAAATTCGAACCCGACTCAATTAACCCCAAAATAATACAATAAATAAATAAATAATTCCAAAATAATTTTAAAGTGGAAAATTACTAAAATACTCCTGTCCATGAAAACTGGGGGTGACAGGGAGAGAGAGAGAGAGCAACACCCTCAATTCTCTCTCTCTCTCCGTTCCATCCTCTCCATATGACCCTATCTCTCCATCCCTCTCTTTCTCTCTCTCTCTCTCATCCCTTCCTCTCCTATCTACCACTGTAGTTTCTCTCTCCATCCTCAGCGGACCCCACTCCCCTTCTTCCTCACCTGGTCGCCTGCGCATGTGCCTCTCTCTTGTCCCGCGACACCCTAGCCACTGTACCACCACCATCATCATTATCTTATCCTTATTTCGCTTTTCCTCCTTCCCTTACAAAACCATCTTAAAATAATAACAATAATAATAATAATAATAATAATAGTAATTAGAAGAAGAAAAATTGGGGAAGAATTTCGAAGCCCTAACCCACAATTCCAAACCAAATCCCTAACTCTCTATCTTTATTCTTTCTTTCAATTATAGAGTTAATTTTGTATATAGTGTTTAAAATAGAAAGTAGGTTTTAATTCTGAGTTTTAACTAATATAATTTGTTGAACAATATTGTGTGTGTGTGTGTGTGTGCGCGCGTGCGCAAGCACATGCATGCAATGGTATTACTCGGACACGATGTTAGGGCACGGTGGACACAACGATGAATTTGAACAATGTAATTGTAAATTTAGTATAACGTGTGCTATAAATATATGAGACATGCATGATCTAGACATACATCTAGACATGTATAGATTTTTTTTTCTATGAATGCAGATTAGAATTGTATGTATATCCAATATATAGGATTGGTTGAAATAGTTTACAAGGTTTGTTCAATTACTAATTGATTGTGACGATGTGTAGGTGAATTACTATGTTGGTTGTTGAAATACTATGTTGGTTATTGAATACACGTGTAGACACAAATCCCTATAGTTACCATAATACCTATGGATACTATTGTCAAATAGGATTCATGTTTACCAGTTACCACCAAGTTAATTTTTAAATGGTTGAGGAGAACGTCAATGTTGGGACATAGCTATTGTCCGAACTTATAATTAGTTGTTATGAGTTGTTCCTAGGATCTCTACAAAGCAAATTAGGTATTAAGCATATTAGAGTTACATAGGCAACCATAGAAAAGTGATTTCATAAGTGATATTAAGTTGTATCAACCGTAACTTACTAATCATGGGTTGTTCTTTTGAATTCAGTATTATTATTTAGTTATATCATTTTTAAGGATTGGTATAAGAACGAGAGATAATGGAAATAACTCTAGGACTGAATTATGATACCAATACTTGGTCATATTGATTAAAGTCTGGATTTTAACCAAACGAATGGCCTTGTAAGTTATATTCAACATTGAATGAATTTAGAATGTCATATTGATATTGTAGGAATTGAAATCCTTAAACCTATCATCCGATATTTTCATGTCTTGGTATTTTGGAACCGTATCAACTTGAAATTATAAATGTTGGGTTTAGGAACTAAATGGATTAAGAATATAGCATTCGAATATGTGTAGAATTACATTTTGATCATATGGATATTAGAAGACTAGGGTACATTGACAAGGTCCTTATATCTTAGTCTAGGACTAGCGTATCGGACCCGAAATTGACTTATCGATGATTTTGACCTGAAATCTACATAATTATGAATTCAGTTTACATAGTTATGAATTCAATTGCTAAGTTTATTGAAGTTTTCTAGAACTTCGAAAATTTTCGAAAACACAAAATTTGTTTTTATATGTAGCTATGTTTTTGTTAATACTACTAATTCTTAATTAAATAAAGATTATAACTTCAGAGGTGTATTTCTCGTTCTTGTATGATTTTGCTATCTAAAGTGTTAATGTAACTTTATTACTACATATTTATATTGAGTTTTCTGGACTTGTGTAGCAACATGGATCCGTACTAATTACTAAAATAGCTACTTGTTAAGGTAAAGTCTATCGTCGATTAAAAAAAAAATCTACTTGAATTCTTTTATATATATTGTACTTTTGTGTGGGGGTGTTAAGTTGTTCCACCGAAGGAGATCTTGTCAAAATGTTTAAAATTTTCGAGAGTTACCAAATTTTTGAAATCCATAAAGTATCATTTATACAAAATCCTAAGATTTTAGGTAACTATATTTCAGTTAGCGACGGGTTCTTGATAGTCCTTAAATAAATATGCTTAGGGGATCGAATAGTAAAAACCTTGGACGCATAGGACATAGACAAAGAATCATGCAAGCGAAACATAATTCAAGTTTCCAATATTTTCTACTCAGTGCTAATTGGAAAAAAAATTACCTGAATTGGTATTCTCATTTTATCACTTGAATCGAGTATGAGATATATACTTTTATTTTTCAAGTTTGATACATACTTGAATCATAGAATCTGAGACAAGATAGATACTTGAATCCTGAAATTTGAGATAAGACACATACTTGAATATTGAGATTTGAGATAACATACAAAGCAGAGCAGAGCTAAAGTATCATTTTGTAACTAGGTTAGTGCATTGGACGGGAAGAACAACCTGAATTCTATCATACAAAATTTTTGCAATATAATAACAACAAAAAATGATCAGTGTTAGTACTTTCTGCAAGGTCTTGCAAAATGAGTGTGTAAGGCTTAGCTCACTTACATGTACATGAATTTGGAGGAACCTATTTCGATTGAAAATGATTGACTAGGTGAATCAATTATATACTTTACTTTATTTACATGATGTGAAGGGCTGGATTCTACACACCGTGCCACCCTTCCACCGCATGTTCCTTGGTCACGCGATTGTTGTTGAAAAATTAGACAATGTGGTTATTCAAATAGTTGTTCTCTAAATTGCATCATTATATAGAAAACTTTTTGTGGTTGTAAAATTTAGGATGTATTGATTGATCTAACACCGAGAATATCACTAGAATAAGATCTAGTCGTAGTAATATTTTAAGGTAACACTATAACAAGTCCTAGAAATTAAATACTCCATTTCTTAATCTTGGAATATGATCATTTTCAGATTCTCACTTTATTTTATTTTATTTTATTTTCATCCTTGACTGAGGGCTTGCATGTCATTTAACCACCTAGTATTGTTCATTGGATTTGAAGAATTATCTTAAGAAAGTTATTATAGTATCCTAAAGAAGAACTGGAGAACACGAACAAGATGTTGCGATTGAAGGCAATCATATTGCAAACAGATTTTTTTCTTATCATCAATTCAGATATATATATATATTTATACCATATATATAATGGTTAATAGTTGTAATTGGGTAGAATAATCAATTTTCTATTTATAGTTTTGCAAATGACCTTGTCACGACCCGCACCCACTGTGAGGGTACGAGAACGTAACAACGCCCAGCCTATGCCGCAGTGTCGGCGGTAGAAAGCTGTCCTAGGTCACAACATCTAGCAATATAAGCTTAAACAGTTTATACTCCCCGAATGGGGGTGACATGATAAAAGTAGACTCAATCACAACTAAGGAAGAAGAAGCACTATATGATATAAAACTCAAAGAAAAACAGATGATAACATAGCTGATAGATAGATAAAAGAAACTGCTGAATGAAAGAAAATCCTAAATACATCAGAAAGTCTAAGTGTCTAAGATAATACAAGTCCCAGATCCCAAGTATCAATAAGTACAATCATCTATGAAATACTGAAATGAAAGCATCCTAGTCTAAGGGTGTGCCATCCACAGCTAGTGGGACCTGCTGCTGGTCCAGGTCCAAGCACTCATCTAAAGTAGCACCGTAATAGGTAGGACAGCCAGCCTCGTCCTCATCCTCTGTAATATTTCAACAGGTCCAGTCAGGACGGAGCGAGTACAAAACATCTCAACAAGTCATAGCAGAAAAGAAAATATAATCATGCTAGAGAATAAAATACAGGATCTGAAGAAATAGCATAATGTAAAAGAGAGACTGTAAGTAAATATCTATGATATATAGAGAGAGACAGTGCTAGTGATTCAGAGTACTGCATAAACATGTGAATGGCTAAGGACTGATTCATGATTACACTACTGGAAATTGATTCATGATTACACTACTTGGATTTATTCACATGTTCACTTATACTCCCCCATCCCCAATCAATACACAAGGATCCATTCAAGTTACGTTAAGATTCATGATTATACTACGTTGCCCATAAAGGGTGATTCATGAATTGATTCAGGAAGGCTCGGTGATCATGAGGGTACATAGGTCACTAGCTGATTCCCGAAGATTCATGATAATAGAAGCATATAATACATGATGTAAGTGAAACACACATGACAAAAGTATCTGATGCTCCCGAGGGGGATAACATCTCATGAAGGGATCCATATAGTACCAATCTGTGTTACCAACGTGTCAGCGTCAAGTAAGATAGTCTAAAGTAGGAAATATAATCCTAAACATGATATAAAATGATCAGAGAATATACTCGCCTGGTATCTAAGTGTCCAACTGAAAAGTATTGTCCGAGGAGTGGTGTCTGGCTCCTATTTAGAACAGCACAAGCCACTATGAGTCTACAATGATAATAAGATGCAAATCAATGCATTCTACAAAAATCTAGGTCAATCTAGACCAAAGTCAACTCTTGGTCAACTCTGGTCAACTCTGGTCAACCCTAGAAGTCAAACTAGGTCAACCAAGTCAAACCTAAGTCAAACTAGTCTAACTAGGTCTAGCAAGCCATTTCTAAGTCTAACTAGACTACACAAGTCAATTCTAGGCCCACTAGTCTAATAGACACACCATAGGCCAATAGCACATATGCACTTATACCATTATCACATATGAAAGTATATGAATATCCCTATATACATATAGGCTAGTATATCCATATGCCTACCTATATAATATATATATATAATCACACATTTACAAGAGAAAATATATATATACATATATGTAATATAGAAATAACTTAGAATACAACCTATAGGCTAATGAGTATACCATATAACTTATGTGTCCACATACATACATATACACATGTGTATAGAGAGGGGACACTAAGGTAAGTGTCATATATGTGTGTGTGTCCTAGAGGATAGGGTGAACTAGGAACCTGTGTGAGTATGTGAGTGAGTGACAGTTGTGTGAGAGTGTGTGTGAAGCTGTGTGTTAGGGAGTAAACATGGCAGTGGTGGTGTGTAATGTGTTATGGGCTGTGTGTGTGTGTAGAGAGTGAGGGAAAACAGTGAATAAAAGTGAAGCAAACAATGGAGAAACTGATATCTCAGATTAGTCATCACTAAACCCCAACCCAGTCATCCCCATGATAATTCAGATTCACAACACTAGTAATAGAACTCAAGTTGAAATCTCAGTTATAAGGGAGGTTCAAAATGCAGGAAAAATAGGTTTTCAGTTGTATAAGGACTATCAAAATAGTCCTCAACTAATGGACTCAGATTTTGAGTCAAACCCACACCCAAAACAATCCAAATTCGACACACACATAGGATTTATGTAGGAACACAAGCTAGAGGTTAAATTACAAGTAATTAACAGTATAAAAAGGGTTTAAATGATTGACAAAACTCACTTTAGGAAACTGGACAGAAAATAGGATTGGTCTGATACAAGATGTTTCAGAAAAAGAAAGAAAATGGAAATAGCAATGAAAATTATATTAAGACACAAATTTTTGGGTTGGTAATAGATAAACATATTGTACACATGCTACACAAGTGGTTTGTGTCCACTAAATTGGACACAAACGTGTCCAGTACAATAAAACCCAAAATCGGGTAACTGGATACAGCAGACTTGGGTAGTCTCGTGCGGGTGTGCACGCGTGTCGTGCACCCGACACAGGCCTTCCCAAGCCTCGTGCTCGTGTCCCCAACTAGACTAGGTATAGGTCCTCGTGTCCATGTGTCTGCATCGTGTCAATGCGTGTCGTGTCCAAAGTTATAGGGCCGTGTCAGTGCGTGTTTATACAGTGCACACAGTCAGGGAAAAACCCGTGCACGGTCGATTTCTCATCGACCAGTGCACGAAGTCCCACAAAACTTGGGGAACGTGATGTCAGGGGGTGCCCCAACGTTCCTTCAAAGTTTCGTGTCAAGGAGATACGTGTCGTGTCCTGTGGAGACCCCGAGATGCAGGGGATACCCCAGGCCGCGCGCGAGTGTGTGCAGCACACGTGCACGCGTGTCTGAAATGACACGACACGAGCACGAAACCAACTCAGTCCAATAAAATCTTGTAAGCGACATCAAAACGAGATTTCCCATTCAGAAATTATTCGAAAATAACACAAAATAATCCACAGTGGCATTTCCACAAACACATAGCTCAGGACACTGATACGTGTCCTGTTAGGACACGAAATGACACAAAAATCTGGGGATTCCTATTCCTATAGTTTGGGTAGGTCTAGGGCTCCCTATTCATGCAATAATTTCAGGATTCTATGGTGAGAATAAGAAGTTACCTCAAAGTGTCAAAACCCCTTAAAAACTCTAAAGAGAGATGCTCCTCTTGATGGTGAAACTCCTCCAAATTGTTGGAAAACTGAGAACAACCAATTCCAACAGCAAGAAAACAATAATTAGAATCTATTGCAACTTGTTTGGATTAAAAAGGAGGAAAAATGGATTTATTATGAACTTCTAAAGATGGGAGCTCACCTCTTTCTTCTTGAAATGGATTCCTATGGAAAGGAGGCTAGCCCTAGAAATTATGAGGGGTTTCATAGTAGGGGAATCCCTAGGTTGGCTGGACAAAATGATTAGGTTGCTAATTTGGGCTTTGGGCCAAGTCACAAAGGCTATTGCTAAGTTGTTTATTAAATGGTTAGAACCATAAGTCATGACTTATGAAGTTTTAAACCATATTAGCCTAAATAACTCCAAATCACTCCCAACTAGTTCCAATGACTTAAACCTCATTACATTAGGTCAAACCAAGGTTACTTAACCTAACTAAGTGGCCATAACCTAGATTAGTCACTAGGTTAGTCTTCTAGTCAACACAAGTCAAAGTCAACTATAGGCCCAAAACAATTATCCTAAAAATTACCAAAAATCACCAAAAATCATATTAATTCTAATAAATCATAATAATACATAATAATTCCAAAATTCCCAAAATTTGAAAAATGACCAAAATACCCCCAAGCTAGAAATGTGGTAGTGACAAATCTACCCTCCTTAAAAGAATTTCGTCCTCGAAATTGAAAGGCGAAATACATCTGATGAGAAGGATAGAAAGCATACCTCACGGTCCAAAAAGATAAGGGTAGCGCTCGCGCATCTCATCCTCCCGCTCCCAGGTAGACTCTCCTGGAGAATGATGCCTCCATGCGACGCGTACCAAGGGTATCACCTGGTTCCTCAGGACCTTCTTCCGTCGATCCAGAATCTCTACTGGCTGCTCTGGATAGCTGAGAGAAGGCCCAACCTCTATCTCTGAATGATCGAGCACATGGCTAGGGTCAGCCATGTACCGCCTCAACTGTGATACATGAAATACGTTGTGGACCCCCACTAGTACAGGCGGCAAGTCTAGCCTGTATGCAACGTCACCGACTCTCCCGCTGATAACGAAAGGGCCGATGAAGCGCGGGCTAAGCTTCCCGTCTCCACCGAAATGTATCGTACCACGAGTCGGAGATATCCTCAAGAAAACCTGGTCTCCGACCTAATCACAAGCAAGGTCTCAATTAATTATAATAAACAACATGATCAAAAATCACAAACAAGGAAACCTAAATCTAATCCTACTCTAATCTGTACCTCAAACTCCAAGGACCTCCGGTGGCTATCGGCCCAGTGCCGATGTCTGTCCTGTGCCATGCGAAGTCTGTCCCTGATGAGATTCACCTTCTCGGCCGCATCAACAACCATCTCTGGCCCCAATAAAGCTCGCTCACCAACATCATCCCAGGATAAGGATGTACGGCACCTATGCCCGTACAGAGCCTCGAAAGGTGACATCTCAATGCTGGCCTGGAAACTATTGTTGTAGGCAAACTCCACCAGATGAAGATGATCCTCCCAGGAACCTCCAAAGTCCAGGACGCACGTCCGCAGCATATCCTCAAGGGTCTGAATAGTCCGCTCCGACTGTCCGTCCGTCTGGGGGTGGTATGCAGTACTAAACTTGAGCTGAGTGCCCAAGCTGGTCTGCAGACTCCTCCAGAAATGGGAAGTAAAACGGTTATCCCGATCTGAGACGATGCTGACCGGAACTCCGTGAATCCTGACTATCTGCCGCATATACATCTCCGCCAGCCTCTCTGTAGACGTACCCACCTTGAATGGCAAGAAGTGGGCCGATTTGGTCAACCTGTCAACGATGACCCAAATCGCGTCTTTTCCTCCTGGAGTACGCGGCAATCCTGAAACGAAGTCCATCGTGATATGCTCCCATTTCCACTCGGGAATGGGCAGCGGCTGCAACAATCCACCGGGTCTCTGCCTCTCTGCCTTGACCTGCTGACAGACCAAGCATCTAGCCACGAAGCGAGCCACCTCCCGCTTCATTCCTGACCACCAAACATGCTCCCTCAGATCCCGGTACATCTTGTTAGCACCCGGGTGTATGGAGTACTGAGATCTGTGGGCCTCCTGTATAACCTGCTCTCTGAGATCTCCACTGGGCACACATAACCTGGAACCGTGCCTCAAGGCACCATCCTCTGCAAGAGAAAACTCGCCCTCCCGCAATCCTGCTCGAACCTGCTCTCGAAGACACCGCAGAGCAACGTCCTCAAACTGTGCCGACTTGATCCTCTCCACCAAATCTGACTGGATCTGCATCCCCCATAGCTGCATCTGCACTCCTGGTACGATCACCTCAATTCCAAGGCTCTCCAAGTCGGCAAGCAAATGCCGATCCATGGTCAAACACATGGCTGTCGGATACCTACTCAAGACATCGGCAACCACGTTGGCCTTCCCTGGATGATACTGCAGTACAATGTCGAAGTCCTTCATCAACTCCAACCATCTGCGCTGTCTCATGTTCAACTCCTTCTGAGTGAACACATACTTTAAGCTCTTGTGATCTGTGAAGATCTCCACCCTCTCACCATACAGATAATGCTTCCACAGCTTCAGAGCAAATATCACTGCTGCCAGCTCCAGGTCGTGGGTAGGGTAGTTCTTCTCATGGGGACGCAATTGCCTGGAAGCATAGGCAATCACCTTCCCGTGCTGTTGCAACACACAACCCAGCCCCTTCCCTGAAGCATCACTATAAATAGTGAAACCACCTGATCCTGAAGGCAACGTCAGAATCGGAGCTGTCGTAAGCCGCTTCTTTAACTCATCAAAAGCTGCCTGACACTCCTCTGACCAAACATACTCAGTATCCTTCCGGGACAACCGTGTCAACGGCTCTGCGATCCGGAAGAAATCCTGCACGAATCTCCGATAATACCCTGCCAGCCCCAGGAAGCTCCTGATCTCTGCAACTAAAGTCGGCGCTGCCTATGCCTCAACTACTACAATCTTCTTGGGGTCAACTGAGATACCATCTCCAGTCACCACATGCCCCAAGAAGTCCACCCGATCCAAGAAGAACTCATACTTGGAGAGCTTTCCGTAAAGCTGCTCCTTCCTGAGAATCTCCAGCACTATCCTCAGATGCTCCTCGTGCTCCTCCTCAGTCTTGGAATATACCAAAATATCATCTATAAACACCACCACAAACTGATCCAGATACTGATGGAACACCTTGTTCATCAGGTTCATAAACACAGCTGGTGCATTGGTCAGCCCAAACGGCATAACCAGAAACTCGAACTATCCATACCGCGTCCTGAAAGCGGTCTTGGGAATATCCTCCCTCTCCACCTTCACCTGGTGATATCCCGACCTCAGATCAATCTTGGAAAATACCCGAGCTCCGCTCAACTGGTCAAATAGATCGTCGATCCGCGGCAGTGGGTATTTGTTCTTGATCGTGAGGTTGTTGAGTGCCCTATAGTCAATACACATGCGTACTGATCCATCCTTCTTTGGTACGAACAACACTGGTGCTCCCCATGGCGACGAACTCGAGCGGATGAAGCCCTTGTCCTGTAGCTCATCCACCTGCTTCTTCAGCTCCACCAGTTCACTGTTGTTCACCCGATAGATATGCTGAGAGATGGGTTCCGCTCCTGGAACCAAGTCTATCGTGAACTCTATGTCTCTGTCTGGTGGTAATCCCGGCAACTCCTCTGGGAAAACATCCATATACTCTGCTATCAAGAGGTGTAGAATCGCCTGCTCCTCTACCGAGACTCCACAGAAGACTCCGCTGCTCTGCTCCACCTGACGTCTGGAGTACTCGAACTCTGGCTCCCCTGGCGCTCTGAAAAGAACTCTACCCCTCTGTAATCAATGCTGGCGTGGTGCCTGCTCAACCAATCCATGCCGAGTACTATATTGTAGTTCGGCAATGGCATCACGAGCAGGCTCACCTCCAACTCACGGCCTCCCAAAACTACTCTCCGACCCTTACAAACATCACGCACGAGGATAATGCCACCCCCGGTCGTGATCTTATAAGTCCTAGGTAATGATTCAGCTATGATACCGTGTCTAACCGCAAAAGATACTGATATGAAACTATGCGAAGCACCGGAATCGAATAATGCAAAAGCTGGACTGGAGTCGAGAAGAACCGAACCTGCGATCAGCTCTCCTATCGCCTCTGCATCCTCAGCTGCCATGGCAAAAGCTCGCCCCTGCTGGCCTCCCCCGGCCTGCTGCTGGTGCTGCACAAACCGCTGCTGCTGAGTCGACAACGGTCCCTTCTGCGGTCCCCCTGGAGCCTTGGCTCCTGCTCCTGCTCCTCCTCGTCCCGAGAACATAGGGCACTCCTTCAGCTGATGGTCTGCTGCCCCACAGAGTAGGCACCTGCCTAGCCTCTTCCTACACTCGTTCCACCCGTGCCCTGGCTTCTTGCAATAAGTACAGGGGGTGGCCTGCTGCCTCGGTGCCTGCTGCTGTACCCTCTGCTGCTGATGCTGCACTGGCTGATGCCTCGGCTACTGAAACTGCTGCGGCTGGAACCTCTGCTGCTGGTGCTGCTGCTGCTGAAAGTGTGGCCTCTTGGCCGGTCCTCCGCTACTGCTGCCTCCCTGGGAGTCTCGTTCCCTCTTGAGCCAAAGCTCAAGATCATCCTCTGCAGCTAGTGCATCCACCAGGATCTCCTCAAATGTAGCACTGCGGGCGTTCTTGGTGTAGGACTTGACCTCCTTTACCAAGCCCTTCCGGAACCTCCGGGCCTTCGTCGTCTCGGACAAGTCATCCATAAATCTGCTCAAGCGACAGAACTCTCATGCGTACTCCTCCACGGACTAGCTCCCCTGGACCAGGGCCTCGAATTGGGTCTCGAGGGCTCCCAGTGCTGCGTCTGGAAAGAACTTCTCCTTGAACAGCTTCTTGAATGCTGCCCAAGTCTGTTCTGCTGTACCGACCCTCGGGTCGGTCTGGTACCATGTCCGGGCCAGATCCTGCATCATGCTGGCTGCTGCCTCTATCTGGAGCCTCGTCGAAATCTCAGCCAGCCTGAAGATCTCCTCCATATGCTCGATCCACTCATCGGCATACAGGATCCCCTCTGTCCCTCGGAAGTCTCTCGGGTGCATCTTCTGGAAGTCCTGGATGCCTTTCTCCCGTGGCTGGTACGGCTGCTGGACTGCTACTGGCTGAGCCACGACTCTCTCCACTGCTGTCACTGCCAGCTCAATGCCTCGAGTGAGCTCTGCGGTCTGTCTCTGCTGCTGGGTCTGCTGACCCTCCATGTACTGCCTGAAGAAGGCTAGTAGCTGCACTGCATCCACTGTCCCTGGAGGTGGCTGCTGGTAAGGATCCTCTGGGAGAACTGGGTCTTGCCTCCCTGTCGGTGGAAGCATACCCCCTGCTGCTGCTGCTGCCGGGGCCTCAATACGAGCAAAGGTGGCAGGAGCTGCAGTCCCCTGGCCCTGCTGTACTAGCTGGGAGGTAGCAGTCCCCTCCATAGCATCCTCATGAATGGTACGCTGCGATCGAGTCTCTACCATCCTGAAGATAGGCAAACAAGAGTATCAATTTCTGAGAAAGAAGCGAAATAACAAAGGCGGACAATTATAATTCAAAGGATCAGCTGAAAAAGGATTTTAGATGGCAATAAAAGAAATTTTCCTAAAGTGATTGAGTACCCTTAAAAATTTATGTCCTATATCCTATAGCAGGCTGTGGTGATACTCTAGTTCGAGTACCACCACACTTCTAGTCTAGACCTGCATGGGCCACCACTAAAAATGTGTCACGACCCGCACCCACTGTGAGGGTACGAGAACGTAACAACGCCCAGCCTACGCCGCAGTATCGGCGGTAGAACGCTGTCCTAGGTCACAACATCTAGCAATATAAGCTTAAACAGTTTATACTCCCCGAATGGGGGTGACAAGATAAAAGTAGACTCAATCACAACTAAGGAAGAAGAAGCACTATATGATATAAAACTCAAAGAAAAACAGATGATAACATAGCTGATAGATAGATAAAAGAAACTGCTGAATGAAAGAAAATCCCAAATACATCAGAAAGTCTAAGTGTCTAAGATAATACAAGTCCCAGATCCCAAGTATCAATAAGTACAATCATCCATGAAATACTGAAATGAAAGCATCCTAGTCTAAGGGTGTGCCATCCACAGCTAGTGGGACCTGCTGCTGGTCCAGGTCCAAGCACTCATCTAAAGTAGCACCGTAATAGGTAGGACAGCCAGCCTCGTCCTCATCCTCTGTAATATTTCAATAGGTCCAGTCAGGACGGAGCGAGTACAAAACATCTCAACAAGTCATAGCAGAAAAGGAAATATAATCATGCTAGAGAATAAAATACAGGATCTGAAGAAATAGCATAATGTAAAAGAGAGACTGTAAGTAAATATCTATGATATATAGAGAGAGACAGTGCTAGTGATTCAGAGTACTGCATAAACATGTGAATGGCTAAGGACTGATTCATGATTACACTACTGGAAATTGATTCATGATTACACTACTTGGATTTATTCACATGTTCACTTATACTCCTCCATCCCCAATCAATACACAAGGATCCATTCAAGTTACGTTAAGATTCATGATTATACTACGTTGCCCATAAAGGGTGATTCATGAATTGATTCGTGGAGGTTCGGTGATCATGAGGGTACATGGGTCACTAGCTGATTCCCGAAGATTCATGATAATAGAAGCATATGATACATGATGTAAGTGAAACACACATGACAAAAGTATCTGATGCTCCCGAGGGGGATAACATCTCATGAAGGGATCCATATAGTACCAATCTGTGTTACCAACGTGTCACCGTCAAGTAAGATAGTCTAAAGCAGGAAATATAATCCTAAACATGATATAAAATGATCAGAGAATGTACTCGCCTGGTATCTGAGTGTCCAACTGAAAAGTACTGTCCGAGGAGTGGTGTCTGGCTCCTATTTAGAATAGCACAAGCCACTATGAGTCTACAATGATAATAAGATGCAAATCAATGCATTCTACAAGAATCTAGGTCAATCTAGACCAAAGTCAACTCTTGGTCAACTTTGGTCAACTCTGGTCAACCCTAGAAGTCAAACTAGGTCAACCAAGTCAAACCTAAGTCAAACTAGTCTAACTAGGTCTAGCAAGCCATTTCTAAGTCTAACTAGACTACACAAGTCAATTCTAGGCCCACTAGTCTAATAGACACACCATAGGCCAATAGCACATATGCACTTATACCATTATCACATATGAAAGTATATGAATATCCCTATATACATATAGGCTAGTATATCCATATGCCTACCTATATAATATATATATAATCACACATTTACAAGAGAAAATATATATATACATATATGTAATATAGAAATAACTTAGAATACAACCTATAGGCTAATGAGTATACCATATAACTTATGTGTCCACATACATACATATACACATGTGTATAGAGAGGGGACACTAAGGTAAGTGTCATATATGTGTGTGTGTCCTAGAGGATAGGGTGAACTAGGAACCTGTGTGAGTATGTGAGTGAGTGACAGTTGTGTGAGAGTGTGTGTGAAGCTGTGTGTTAGGGAGTAAACATGGCAGTGGTGGTGTGTAATGTGTTATGGGCTGTGTGTGTGTGTAGAGAGTAAGGGAAAACAGTGAATAAAAGTGAAGCAAACAATGGAGAAACTGATATCTCATATTAGTCATCACTAAACCCCAACCCAGTCATCCCCATGATAATTCAGATTCACAACACTAGTAATAGAACTCAAGTTGAAATCTCAGTTATAAGGGAGGTTCAAAATGCAGGAAAAATAGGTTTTCAGTTGTATAAGGACTGTCAAAACAGTCCTCAACTAATGGACTCAGATTTTGAGTCAGACCCACACCCAAAACAATCCAAATTCGACACACACATAGGATTTATGTAGGAACACAAGCTAGAGGTTAAATTACAAGTAATTAACAGTATAAAAAGGGTTTAAATGATTGACAAAACTCACTTTAGGAAACTGGACAGAAAATAGGATTGGTCTGATACAAGATGTTTCAGAAAAAGAAAGAAAATGGAAATAGCAATGAAAATTATATTAAGACACAAATTTTTGGGTTGGTAATAGATAAACATATTGTACACATGCTACACAAGTGGTTTGTGTCCACTAAATTGGACACAAACGTGTCCAGTACAATAAAACCCAAAATTGGGTAACTGGATACAGCAGACTTGGGTAGTCTCGTGCGGGTGTGCACGCGTGTCGTGCACCCGACACAGGCCTTCCCAAGCCTCGTGCTCGTGTCCCCAACTAGACTAGGTATAGGTCCTCGTGTCCATGTGTCTGCATCGTGTCAATGCGTGTCGTGTCCAAAGTTATAGGGCCGTGTCAGTGCGTGTTTATACAGTGCACACAGTCAGGGAAAAACCCGTGCACGGTCAATTTCTCATCGACCAGTGCACGAAGTCCCACAAAACTTGGGGAACGTGATGTCAGGGGGTGCCCCAACGTTCCCTCAAAGTTTCGTCTCAAGGAGATACGTGTCGTGTCCTGTGGAGACCCCGAGATGCAGGGGATACCCCAGGCCGCGCGCGAGTGTGTGCAGCACACGTGCACGCGTGTCTGAAATGACACGACACGAGCACGAAACCAACTCAGTCCAATAAAATCTTGTAAGCGACATCAAAACGAGATTTCCCATTCAGAAATTATTCGAAAATAACACAAAATAATCCACAGTGGCATTTCCACAAACACATAGCTCAGGACACTGATACGTGTCCTGTTAGGACACGAAATGACACAAAAATCTGGGGATTCCTATTCCTATAGTTTGGGTAGGTCTAGGGCTCCATGTTCATGCAATAATTTCAAGATTCTATGGTGAGAATAAGAAGTTACCTCAAAGTGTCAAAACCCCTTAAAAACTCTAAAGAGAGATGCTCCTCTTGATGGTGAAACTCCTCCAAATTGTTGGAAAACTGAGAACAACCAATTCCAATAGCAAGAAAACAATAATTAGAATCTATTGCAACTTGTTTGGATTAAAAAGGAGGAAAAATGGATTTATTATGAATTTCTAAAGATGGGAGCTTACCTCTTTCTTCTTGAAATGGATTCCTATGGAAAGGAGGCTAGCCCTAGAAATTAGGAGGAGTTTTATAGTAGGGGAATCCCTAGGTTGGCTGGACAAAATGATTGGGTTGCTAATTTGGGCTTTGGGCCAAGTCACAAAGGCTATTGCTAAGTTGTTTATTAAATGGTTAGAACCATAAGTCATGACTTATGAAGTTTTAAACCATATTAGCCTAAATAACTCCAAATCACTCCCAACTAGTTCCAATGACTTAAACCTCATTACATTAGGTCAAACCAAGGTTACTTAACCTAACTAAGTGGCCATAACCTAGATTAGTCACTAGGTTAGTCTTCTAGTCAACACAAGTCAAAGTCAACTATAGGCCCAAAACAATTATCCTAAAAATCACCAAAAATCACCAAAAATCATATTAATTCTAATAAATCATAATAATACATAATAATTCCAAAAATTCCGAAAATTTGAAAAATGACCAAAATACCCCCAAGCTAGAAAAGTGGTAGTGACAGACCTTCACCTAGAATGTTGTTTAGTTTATATGCAATTAGATTGCCTAAGGTAAACGTATCCTAAAATCTTATAGGTGACAATCACGAATACGGGTGCTAGTGTATTCGTATGTCGTGTAGCCTGTGATGTTCATGATGTGCTCGTTTGTCGTATTCCGGGAGCGAGATGTGACACATCTTTTAGTGGTGGCTCATGCAAGTCTAGCTTTTAGGGAAAAAATCTACAAGAACCTTAGGATAGGAATAACAAGAAGAGTAATATTCTAGTGCAAATTACTAGAAGAGAAACCTGGGATATCCAATATTAGTAATTACTTGAGAACTATTCCATCATGGATACAAGTTAACTTCCATAGTAATTCTATAGACTCCAATCCAAGAGCCCAAAACCTAAAGGCTTAAGTTCGTAAAGTTGAGACTATAACCAAAACGCTATAGATTAGAATTATACTAAGATTTAAAAGACTTAGTCAGAAAGAGCGAGCGTATTCCGATAGAATGGCCTAATAAGAAAAACAATGATTTCCTGAAGGATCCTAAACTTAGCATCTTTAAGAAACCTGGAGATTAGTTAATCTAGAAATTTTTATATGATTGAAGGGTAGTAAGTATTATCAATTATATCATACTGGGCTCTTGGAAAAAGGATTGCCTCATTGACATGATTAATCTTGTTAGTGGATATTTATTTTCTAGGGCATAAATAGAGTATAATGTCAGGGGTATAGATTTTGTGTGTGTGTGTATGTGTGTGTGGGGGGGGGGGGATATTATCATTTTATCTTTTGTATACTTGTTCACTCAATCTCATAATTCTTGACCAATCCCTTTCCTTAACAATCCATCTAACTATTGTTTTCCTGGTTAACAGTTCGACAATTTTAATTTTTCAAAAATTCTATATTTTAACCCCAATATAATGATCTCGATATTCTGCATATTCATTTACATTAAATGGCGTATGCTTATCCATTGTTCCAAAATATACATACTTATTTTGAATGCCTCTTCATCTTTCATATCCTGAAATGGATAATCAATCGCCTTGTACTCATATTGAAGACATATTGTAATAATATCTATCGTGCTTGAAGGTTAATAGTAGCTAAAGTTAGTACGACTCAAGAAATTGTGTTAGTATCTGCGTTTCAATTCAAGGATCTTGGTGATCCAAGGGAGTAAATCAATTATGGTCTCAAAAAGATATTTGCACAAACAATCACCAACACAATGATTGTAAACTTATCATGGATAGAATACCCTCATGGATAGAATACCCCATAGAGCCTATCAAAGAAAGTTAGGATCAATAAAGACTAGATACAATAAAATGACCACACCCTATAGTTGGACATCCAAGTTGGAACACTAATGATCTAAAGAATTTATGGTCAATACTAGACTATTAAGGAGATCTTCATGACCAAGTTGGAAGATTGATTTTTTAAACGATGCTAAAATGGAATTTTATAATCTCAATCAAGTGTTATAACAAGGATGATCAAGTTGGGTTTTATACATCTGCTATTTGGGTTCACAGACGCTCCTACAATATGCATGAATCTGATGAACCGAAAATTCTATCATTACTTGGACAAATTTGTAATTATACTCACTGATGACATCTGAATAAAAAAAAGAGAATACGGGGACCATCTGAGGATCTTATTGAGGACCCTGAGAGAAGAACGGGTACATGCAAAATCCTAGCAAGTACCAAATCAGTAATAAAATTCGAAGTTTCTTGGGTTTAGTTGAATACTATAGAAGAACTGTAGAAAATTTCTCGAGGATTGCAGAAACTCTAACTCGTCAGACCCGAAAGGAGGGAAAGTTTAATTGGACAGACAAGTGTCAAGCAGCTTTTGAGGAACTGAAAGATTGATCACATCACTAGTATTGACACTACCATCAGGGTCAGTAAGATATGAAATACACATTGATGCCTCAGGAAAAGGATTAGGTTGTGGACAAATGCAAAATAGGATAGAATCATCGCTTACGCCTTTCGCCAGCTGAAACAACATGAAGAAAATTATTTAACTCATGATCAAGAACTTGCAACCATGATATTGCACTCAAACTATAACAATATTATCTGTATGGAGAAAAATTTAAAATCTACACGGATTATAAAAGTTCAAACTATATATTTACTCAAAAAAGAGATAAATATGAGATAACGAAGGTGGTTGGAATTGCTTAAAGATTTTGATATAATAATGGAGTATCATTCTAGAAAGGCAAATAAGGTAGTCAATTTTTTGAGCAGAAAACCTATGTCCTTCTTTAGAAATACACCAAAGAAAATTTTAAATTATTCGAGGAATGGGAGAATTGAGGTGATTATCCGATAGCAAAAGATTTATAAGCTATTTAGGAAGTGCAACGTCTTAGAAAAGAGAGTTACGGTAGCACAACGAGAAGATATTAAACTAACAAAAACTTTGGGAAAAAATAGAAGCAGGATTTTGAACCGGGTTAAGAAAACACTCGAATGGATTCTTAAGATTTGGGGATAGGACGACCGAGGAGCCAGAATGATAAAAATGCAATTTAGATATCTTGTAGAATTATAATTAGTTGTTTCTGATATAATTTTCCATTACCATAACCTTTAAAAACCCATATTCATATTTTTGAAACCTAGTTTACACCGTTTTCTGAATCGTAACAGTTCATTATTCATTTCCATCCGAAAATTCCAACTTCTCCAAAAAATTTAATTACCTTAATCCATAAGTAGTCCATTATTTATGCCTTTTTAAAAATATTATTTGTTTCTCCATCCAATTTCATTTTTAAGCAATATTCTTGATCTGAAGTCGTTAAAATCCATTGACATAGGTAATTTAGATTGATATTAAGTGGTTTTGATAGTATGGATAAAAGATATTTTATTTTTTATTTTATCAAAAGACCTTTTACCTTATATTATAATATCATACATTAATTTTGATATTATGATAAAGTAAGATCAAAGCACTTAGAGAAATCAAGTTTTAGTATTAATTATTAACTTTCTTTTGAATTTCTAAGGAAACCCCAACCTGTAAGGCAAGGTAGCAAAAAGCTGCAATTATAAATCCTGATAATGAAACAGTATCTTGATTGCAACCATATGTGCGTTGGCGAGGCACAAGACTAATGTAACACTTTAGAAAACATGAAGAGAGGAATCTAAATAAAAGAATAAGAACCTATACTATTATGGGTACATGGAAGCGACATGGTATCTGTGAGGCTCATCTCACAGTATCGGTATTCGTATCTAGATATGTGAGTATTTACTATTCATTATATTTTCTTATTTCATGCTATTAAAAAAATAGTTAATGACTTGTGTAACATTTTTTTAAAGTTTGTGGCAACTATGTTTATCACTAGACTACCTATGACTTATATAATACCCTTTGGAATTGCCATAGACCGTGCTAGGACACGTGCATAGAACGGAACCTTGGAAATTTTCGAACTTGCGAAATTTCCCCTGTGGCCAGCATACCGCCGGTATACTGGGTTGTACCGCGATATATTTTTCGAAAATATTTTGTCCTGTGAATATAATCGATACACGTTATCTTCCATTGGTTAATAATCGAGTTCAATTTATTATTCATTGGTTTATTTGTTTTGAAGCACTCTTTCTTTATATACAATCGATATTGAATTAATCAAGTCGTGGATTGGCAAATGTGGCAGATCTAACGGTCACGATTAATTCCTTCTTATATATATCCCTTCGCTTTATTGCTTTTACTTTCTCTCTCTTCTCTCTTCTCTCTCTCTCTCTCTCTTTCTCTCTCTCTTCATTTTCTCTCCATTTTTTCTTTGCGAGCATGGAGCTTGGTCTTGAGGCCTAAGAGTGTGATTTCTGAATCCCTCTTGGTGGAAGAGTAAAAGGTCTAGGCTTGGAGCTCATTTTTAGGCAACTATCTTCCCAAACTTTTGAACAATATTATTTTACTAGTATTTTCATTTTTTGGTATTAAATGCTCAGTATTGTCCAATACTTGTTTTTGTTTTGTTAAATATGTTTTCTTTATTATTCTTGTCTATGTACATGTTTCTGAATTTGTTTGAGCTACGTTTTGATTTCATGTCAAATATTAGTATTTACTTAGTTGGAAAACATGATATCTGAAGTGTTACCAGAGTTACTACTATGAAATCTAGTCTATAAGCTATATAAGACTTACTCCCAGTATTGATTTCCTGTTATACCCTTTTTTGATAAATTTTGGGACGTAATTTCGGACCCAAAAATCTAATTTCCTGGAGTTACTAAGGATTCTGCCCAGAAATGGCATACCGCCGGCACACTATATTGTACCACTGGTATACCAGATTTTGACATAGAGAAATATAGTACAAAAATGTCATAACGTAGTTATACTGATTTGTCCGACGGGATACCGATTTTGATACATTCTGACGACAAACAGTCTTTAAGGCATAAAACCGACATACCGTCGGCACACTGATTTGTGTCGTCGGCATACCGTTTGTGCAACCAAGTTTCTATTCTCATGTTTTTCATCGAGCTTCCTCTATTCGATCTTGCTTTCTTGCTTACATGCTTATTGCTTTAACATGCCTACCTGTGATTGATGATTTTCTAGATGTGATTTATAGCAATACTCATGCATGCACGTGTTGGAGCACCTTGTCACTTCTTGTCTTGTCATGCACCATCTGGATACGCCGATATCCTCTGTGTTATGTCCCTACTTCCTAGAGTTGGCATGTTATGGCAACACATGTTCCTGACTTGTCTTTGATAGTGAGACATCGATATCATGTTTGGCTTTGTCTATCATGTTCCTAACTTGTACTGTACATTGCTTGGTTATTTATGACATGTACTATATTTGATTCTTATATCTATTCTTGTGTGGCTCATCGCAGTGCACTTTAGACCATAGTGATTATAGCATATGCTCTGCTATCTTGTTTCTTGTTACTTCTTGTCAAACTTATCTAGCCTTGCATATCCCCGAGGGAAGTATTATGTATAGGAAGAATTCTCAAATACCACAGCCTGAAATTCTAAACAAAGACATTAGGATAATTGACTAAACTACTCACCTAGATTCATTGTAGGGAAGGCTTTCCCGGTTATTTGCAATCTCTTTATTCCATCTGTATCATGGATGAGCTCTCCGTCGTGAGGGACACATTTCTAGCACACAGTTGAGTGGGGTGCCTTAGGATGCACATATCTCGGGTGTGCATCTACTATATATACTATTCATTGGCCTGGATAATTTGGAAAGACTAAAGGATGGGTAAGTGATATAAAACTCTCAAATTGTATATATTAGTAACCAGAATTTGTGATAACCCTCTTTAACTAATATATTAAGTCGTACTTATTGCTTGGTTGTGATTGATGGACAGAGTCCAGTTTTATTTATGTTCTTGTCTTATCTTATTCATGTCTTGTCTATGTTCTA
Source organism: Iris pallida (assembly GCA_029216955.1). Lineage (NCBI taxonomy): Eukaryota > Viridiplantae > Streptophyta > Magnoliopsida > Asparagales > Iridaceae > Iris > Iris pallida. Next base: position 4,912,303 of record JANAVB010004797.1, on the reverse strand, counting down.
CTTGTGCCGGTGAATGATTAGAGGCTAAGGTCTGTTCGGGAGACGGTCTACAATCCCGGTCCTTGTTTGGTTTAAGGAATGTAGCTTTGATTCAGAATAGTTCCTAACATTCTCTAGTTATTCGTCATCATATCTTGTACTCACATTTTATTTCTGTTTACTTTACATGATCACATGTTCCTGTTTATTTATATATTTCCAATTTTCTTTCATATTCCTAATGTACTTTACTATTATCTTGTTGTCTTTTCATTATATCTTTATTATGCTTGTATGACGATTTTATTTAATATGTGACTTCCTTTGTGGTACTTGTTAGTTGGGGTCTAACCCCACTGATTTTTTTTGCCATATCTGGTAGTGAAATAGGAGGACCTACAGTACCTCATACTTGATGGTTACCACCCGAAGCACCAGAGTGCTTGAGTGGATTTTTATTCCTTCCCCCCACTAGTATATGTATATATTTTTGTGGCGTTTAGCCTTCGAGCACGTGTTTAGCTCGTATTTTGGACTTGATATATGTCACGCCCCAGTACCGAAATACAGAGATAAACTAGGCCAGCTACCCCGTATGAGGTACGAAGATGTCATACGGTGAATACGGATGTCAAGAGACTAGGGGTGCATGCTACATTCAAGTCTTATATGGTCCTTACAGAGTATCTTTGCCTCAATCAATCAATCAAGAAGCAGTAATAATGATCATATAAGACAAAGTAGTAAGGCGTTCCCGACGCTTCATCAAAACGATTCATGAGACTAGCTATACAAAATAACGAGCTAGTGCCGAGAGTCAATAATACATAACCATAATCAGCTGATGTCTGATTTAATTGCAATTATGTGAGAAAACTAAAAATCCAGAACATCCGGCTAACAGATGCCGATAGCTAAATGCCAAGTATAAAATAGAAGATATCAGAGCGATGAAAAAGAAACCCACTCTTGTCCTTCGACGGCAATGCTTCTAGTATGCACCATCGTTGTCAGAAAAGAAAGCTGGATCCTCATGCACTACTACAAGATCTGGCCAAACAATTGTAGGAACGAAATAGTAAAGCGTAATACTCTAGAGGGGGGGTGAATAGAGTTGGCAGCGGAATAATGCTAATTAAAAAAATGTTAGCAGCACAATCACAGAATATTAATCACAACTAAAATAAAGTAAAAACAGAGTTAAGAGAGCAAACGCAAAGACAGCGATGTATATTGGTTTCCCTCTGTTGATGACTAATCCAGTCGATAGAACTCTTGCTACCAGTTGAATCCACTATTGGAAAAATCGCAAGTTTTCTTACGAAGTCCTTGCAACTTCTACAACGCGAGCTTTGATACGAAGAACTCGTCCAACTTCAAATGTGAAGAGGTATTCTTCAATCAAGCCTTCTGATTACAATCTCTCAGAAACTTCTAGACCGTACCGCACTGGCAAATCGACTAGAGGATTGTAATTGGCTTGGGATCTGAAATTGAAAGCTCTAGAAAAACTCTTTGGAAGACTGAAAGCTTTAGATAGAGAGAAGATTGAAAGTGAATGAGTGAGTTGAAATGATCGAAATTCTTTTCTATTTATAGGTGTTCCAAAGGCAGACTTCTGACAGAATTCGGGCAGAACTCTATGAGCAAATCTCGGTCAAATCTGCAACTGCAGGAGGACCAAGTTCCAAGGATTCAAAATCACAACGGCCACCAACCGAACTCTGGCCGAACTCTGGCCGAACTCGGTCCGAGTTCTGTCAGGGTTTAGTTAGGGTTTTAAAAGCTTTTTGGTGATTTTTGAAAACCTTTTTGTAAACCTTTTTGAAAGGATATTTTAAAAACATTTTGAACTCATTTAAGGGTAGCCTATTTGCCAGTATGACTCGGTATACAACAAATTCCTAGACTCAAATAAAATGAAAAATACATTATATAAGGAATTACAGACTCGAGTAGGCAAACAGATCTTCGGTCTTGAATTCAGTGGATAGCCATTCTTGATCATGTCCAAGAGTCCGAGATGTCCCGACTAGCTTTATATATCCAGACAGAGTTTGATCAATTATTAAAATCAGGTTGACCATATGACCAATGGGCCAACAACAATACCAGCGGGGTCAGGCCCCGAACAGCAAGTACCACAAGGGAGCACATAATGAATGAGATAAAACCCAAGCAATAAATAAGGACCTGGTGTAATACCCCATCCCGCTCAGTTCAACCGGAGAAATCTAAATGCAATGGCGTTTGGACTTAGCCATGCAACGCTTGCTCGAAGTCCCGTTCGGTAGAGGCAACTCCTTGTTCAGGTGGGTGGCTTCGGTGAACTTGCCTCTACTTACCCTTCACACTAATAAACTAGATGTTTTGGATGTACTGAGTAGATTTGCTAATAAAAGTGATACCCACAAAGCTACGAGAATAATCCCACTTTGAGTCAGATTGCATAGAATATGGAAAATATAGGAAGGTAATAATTAGATAAGCATATCATGCTAGGTTTTCAAATTGGCACTTGATCTTTCGATCCCACGACTTGGGCAAAAGTAGCATTTTGATGTTGATACAAATATTATCAATTTGCATGACTTGGTAGGCACGGTCCTACAATTTTATTGCCATGATTCCACGATTTCATAGGCTTCATATAGAGTATGACTTGATTTATGGTACGATAAGGAACACGGTTGGTTGAAGTTGAATATGTAGGAGGCTCACAAGTAGTCATTTCTGAGTAGGTATGGTAACATGAATGGAAAGTTCTCAAAATTGTAGCATGCCAAGGCTCCCTGAAACAATGGGCATACGTCGTGGCAATCCCTGAAACAATGAGTGATACGGAAAAGAAAGAAAAATATGGAAACACATTGATTGGGTAAAGACTGTGTAGGATGATAATTGAGTTGAGTCTTGCATGGTTATTGGACAACTTGTGCACAAGGAACGACTCCTCGAACAGTGCCCAGAGACGGTACTGATTTTGATCCTTAGGGGAGTAAAAGAAATAGTCGTATTGGACTCAGATGAGTTATTCGGGAACTTTTAGCGGGGCTCGCTACTTGCACTGAATGGGTCGTCGTCTATGCCCGGCTATTGTCTAAGATAGCTTGTTATGCTAGTGACCCTTTCAGATAAATGAGTCAGCATATTAGTGTAGAAGCATAAAAATTTTAGCAGACTGGACATATGCGCCCAATTCACCAAGGAGCCTTATGCGCCCAAAGCTTCCAGCAAGGTCATATGTGCCCAAGCTCCAATGAGGTCATATGTCCATGCGCCCAAGACAAGCTCCTCCAGAAGGGGGCGCATAGCCCTGTTTCAAGCTATGCGCCCAAGCCAGAACAGCCCCTGACTCGGACAAAGCTACGATCAAAACATGCACCGAAGCGTACTGCTACATCAATCTCCACGAGCAGTCGTGTATCGAAGTATGCGGCCACGTCAACACCACGATCAACCCACGACCACGCAGCCTGCATGCGCCTACATCCTATGCGCCCAAAGCAGGACCATGCGCCAACATAAAAACTAGTGTGTTTTTTTATGTGGGCGCATAACATCATTCCAGCTCAAGAACTACTATAAAAAGGGGTCTCATCCCTCTTCAAAACACAGAATGGAGAGCATTTTCAAGAGCCAAATTGCTGCACTTCTTGCCAGGGAGCCGAGAGTTAGCAATTTTATTAGGTTTTCTCTCACTTTTGTAATCGAAGTGTCAACGGAGTAAAGGAGCAATTGTCGCTCGATCTCCATCGTCCTATTTCCCAGAATTCTTTTTTGTACTCGGAGATCCTCAGGGCAGGATCTCTCAGGCGTACTCGATTTGTGGTGCCTTGCGCCAATAAAAAAAGACAGCATTTTTTCTTCTTTTTGTGTGTGTCCACAAAAATGGTGACTCTTCTGGGGACTACCTTTTCTTCTGACGAGAAGGTGGTGACGCAATCTGTTACGGACAAAGTGGGGAGCACTCAGAAGATGCTGATCGTGAAGTTCGATCTGTAGGCGTTCGAAAAGATGCTCTCGAAGGATGGCTCTACTCCCTCAAAATCAGTAAAGTCAAACAAGTCTCGCAAGACTTGGCTTCCGAAGGCTTGCCGTGCATATCCTGCCAGTGTCATAGCAAATATGCAACTGGAGGACTCTGTCACATAGGCGCATGGCTCTGCCACAGAAGCTCCCCAAATGAAGAAGGCTCATACCGTTCTGGGCTCTACTAGCCTAGCGACTTCTCTCTTGTGCAACCAACAACAGAGTGTTCAACGTGTCACCTCCAATTTTCAAAAATAAGGGTATTTTGGCCATTTTTCATTTTAGAATATTTTTTGAATTTATTTTATTATTTACGATATTGTTTTGGGATTATTTGAGTCGGGTTCGAATTTCAACTCAATCCGACTTGTATCGGGGACCCGAGGTAGCTTTGACTCTAGTGGGACCCACTCATTAGTTAGATATGGCCCACATGACAAAAAATTAAGTTAGTATGGTTGGACTAATTCATGAATAGGTTTGGTTTAATTAGAGACTTAAAACTAGACTAATTTAGCCTCAACCTAAAACCTATTTTAATTAAATCAATAAGAGACAAGTGGGGGGTATTTTAGACATTAGCTATGGGGACAACTATCCTAGTCTTGGCCGGCCATAGGGGGATAGGCATGAGCATTATTTCATTTGCTATTATCCACAAAAACTCTCTCTCTTGTTCTTTCCCAATTTTGAGAGAAGCCTCCATTGATTTCCACCTCAAAATCAATCCCTTTCTTCATCAATCCTCTTCTTTTCTTCTCTATTTCAATCAAGAGAATGAGCTAGCTAGTTTGGGGAGATTTGGATCTTGTTTGTGTCCTTTTGGAGGTCTCTTCGTGTCGGTGTCATATCGAAAGGAGTTTCTTTGGATTTGATCAACCGGAAGGTATAATCTCTCCTCTATTTCACTCATACATGTATTTAGGACCATTTTGAATCCATAGGAATGACCCCCATGGTTGTGTCTCCATTTGTGTCCATTTTGGATCCATTTGGAGGTCATTAGGATGTGTCCATGTTGAGTTTTGTGTCCAAGTGGGAATATATATATATATATATATATATATATATATATATATATATATATATATATATATATATATATATATATATATTGTGTGTCAAATGTGTATATTTGTTGGTGTGTGTGTGTGTCTATATCTATGTATCTAAATATATATTTTCATGTGTGTTTGTGTGTGTGTGTGTGTGTGTGTGTGTGTGTCTTTATATATATGTTAGGGGTGTGTGTGGAGTTGAATATAGAGAGTGAGAAGAGAGTGATAGAGAGAGTGTGAGGGGAGATGAGAGTGTAGTGAAGGGGGGATTAAGGACAGCATGCAGCAGCTACTGTTTAGGCAGTAGCAAGCAGTGCTGCACTGCTCGAGAAGAGCTGCTGTCCTGAGGACAACAGCATATAGGAACTGCTGCAGTAGCAGCAGTGTAAGAGGGGAGAGGGGCAGCCATCCCTTCATTCCATAAATTCAGCCACCCCTATTAATCCCCTTTATACATTCAGTTCATCTATCCATCCATTCCCTCCATTCACTCATGCATCAGTCATTCACCAATCCATTCGACCACTCATTCATCTAACCATTCCTCCATTCAGTCCCTCCACCAATATGCAGTCCCTTCCATTCATTTCAGCCATCCCTTTATCTATACATCCATATCCATTCATTCATTTATCCATCTATGCATCCATCCATCCACACACTATTCCCTACTCAATTCAACCTTAACATTCATTAATCCCTTCTATTCCACCATCCAGTCATCTAACCATTCATTCATCCAACATTCATTCATTCATCCACCCATCCATTCAAACCACTATTCACCCCTTCATCCATTCATTCTTCCACACATTCATACATTCATTCATTAATCCATACAAATTCAGCCCCCCTTCCACATTCAGTTCATTTCAGTCCCTTAAAAACCCTTATGTGTTTGTGTTTGTGTGTATGTGTGAGAGAGAGTCTATGAGGGGTTTATCATGTTAGCAAGGTAAGGTAAGTTAGTGTGTTGTGTTAGAGTGTGAGTTATATGTTAGGTATGGTATTGAGTTAAGAGTGGTGTCTAATATTATAGATGAGTTAGTGTATGGCTATAGATATTAGAGCTAGTGTTGAGTGGTATCATAGGATACCAATTTGGTATCTTAGGGTAAAGAGAATTTACCCTATTTCTAAGATAAGGTAATTAGCTAACTATAAGGTATGAGTTTAAGATATTAAGATATGGTTAGAATTTGGTTCCCTTGGTTGGTAATGGTTAAGATTAGTGCTCTTAGACTAGTTTTGACCTCGGTTGACCGTTTTGACCAAAAGTCAACAAAAGTCAACCGAAAGTCAAACTTAGCCTAAAAGTGACTAGAATTGACCCAAAACCAAACCAGAGTTGACCAGTTGACTAAAAGTCAACAGTTGATCAACATTAGCCTAGTTTGACCTAGTGTTGACCTAGAGTTGACCAGAGTTGACCAGTTGACCAAAAGTCAACTGTAAGTCAATCTTTTATCCAGTTTGACCTAATTTGACTTTGATTGACTTCCTGTGATCTAGTATGACCTAGTATGATCTAGTATGACCTAGTATGACCTAGTTTGACCTAGTTTGACTTGGATTGACTTCTTGTGATCTAGTATGACCTAGTATGATCTAGTATGACCCAGTTTGACCTAGTTTGACTTAGATTTGCATATCATGACTTAAATTAGTTTTCCTTTCATTATTAAACCCTGTTTTGACTTATAGTATCTCATCTTTAGGTCTATGATTACTCTGAGCATCTGTTCACCTTATCAGCTCAGGACCACAGGCGAGTACATTCACTGATAGTTTTCATTGTCTTGATATCTGCTATATCCGATTCAGTTGTAGTGTCTTACTTGATTTCCAGACACGATAGTTCACGAACTAGTGTATGTTGGATCATGACATGAGATGTTGTTCTAAGATTTTCTTGGTATATTGGTATATTTTGTCTTGTTCTCTGTAGTTGTATAGACACCGATTCCCAGGGGGACTTGCTACCCTCTTATGGAATCTCGTGTCATGATGTGTCATGTCCAGATCTATTATACTATTCGAGGATGGAGACCATGTCACTATATTCATGTGCTTGCGCCACTCTCACCTCACGTAGGGTGTAGCGAGATCTTATTCATGTGCTCGTTATTCAGGTTGGTCGACATGACCCTTTCCAGTGATTTTCATATGATTGTTGGGCCAAGTAGATAGCATATCCTGTAACTTTCCCAAGTCGATCACTAACGCTCTAATAATTCAAGGCACATTTTATATTTATTTTATCATATCTTATATCATGCTCAGTTCTACATTCAGTACTTTTCTCACCATGCTATGATATTCATTACTCACATGTTCTACATGCTCTTATGCTATACCTTGATTGGAGATTAAGTTCTGTTCGGTAGAAGGGTTACAACCCCGGTCCTTGTTTGGTTTACGGGTTGTAACTCGACTTCCAAATAGCTCCCAAGTCATCCTATATCTTTGTCTTGTATTTCATTATAATTATCTCTTATAGAATTTGTCAATTCATATGGAACTGCTGTTAGTGTTTGTACTTGCTCATTTTTCTGACAGGATATCGTTGATATATTATAGATGATTCTGAGGCAGACTGCTCGACCTATTATAGGATCGGGATAGATAGAGACTTAGTCCAGGACTATGGCCTGATAGTTGAGCCATTAGACTTTGCATACCCAGAGTAGTATAGCTTAGTTAGGCTTGCCTGGACTGCGATCCAGCTAGTACTTTCAGACTGTAGTATTCTATATTATATTTTGTGACTCTGTGATGTTGTTTATATCTCTGGGCTTGTGTTGGATCTTGAACTTATTTCTGTTTTCACTTCTATGATATTTCCATTCTGTGCTATCTATCCTAGTTTGTCTTGTGATTGAGTTATGCCATATTATACCTTCGTACGGAGATGACAGGTACCCTTATATTTGTCTAGTTGTAGTATTTATAGATGACCTATACAGCATTCTATCACCGATTCTGTGGCGTAGGCTGGACGTACCCACGTGCTCGTGCCCCTAATCAGGGTGCGGGTCGTGACAAAACGCCCTAGACTTGGCAAAAAAAAATACTACGATGCCAAGAATCAGAGTGCACGACACTCTGGGCAAACCCAGCGAGGCTCACAAATGAAGGTGGCGAAGCTGGGAGAAAACAGCGCTGCTCCACCAAGCATTCGCCCAAAAGGGTGTGTGGGCACATAACTCTAATCAGAAGGCTTCTGTCTTCGACAGATTGGGCATCCAGGGTCATGCGCCCAAGGCTATGCGCCCAGGCTCAACTGATCCATACTATGCACCCACATCGAGGAAGCTCAGACATGTTGCCAAGAAGCATGCGTCCAAAGCCAGTCTCCAGGGCCTATGCGCCCACAGCAAAAAGACAGGCCCCAATGCGTATAGCACGAGGCTGTCTTTAAGGACATCACAGAACTTAGCTGTGGGGGTTGCCCCTGCATGTGAACTAAATCTGGATACGCCAACTCTCCTTACAAACCCACATGCAAAGCTCGACGATGCATGTAACATGGGTTTTAAGGCAAAACTCTCTTCCGCTGACTTACGCGACATGATAAATCATAAGCATAAATCGAGGAAGGACATAACAATTCATGGTGCACATCCGTGTACTAGTATTGTTATCAGTTGTTGCTGCTGCAAAGCAACGAGAGTGCCTCAGAGACAGTCCGTGTTTTGACGACTGCATTTATCTGACGATAAAAAGCTGCTGTGTGTTTCATCCAACATGGCTTCATGGGGTCACCCTTATGGAAGCCCCAATCAAAGACGGTGGACCACGAACCCAACTTTCTCTCTCAGTTTCTCGAGAAGAAGGAGAAGAAGTCTACCAACAGATGGCCAGCAGGCTGTCACATCTGAAGGAGTCTATATGGGTACTCGGTCAAAGGCGAGATTCCGTATAGATGACGAGGACTCCCGAGCTAGGGGTAGTATTCCCTCAGAGTCTGAAGTGGATGACCTTCACACTGGGGGTAGCCTTCCAGAGGACGACGATCTCTCCGAGTCTGATGGCGATTATCTACCTCCCCTACCTGAAGATGAGGGACTTATCAACTCAGAGACAGACAGTATCAGCACCAGTTGTACTATTTTCTCTGTTTATCCTCGCATGTTATCTAAATACATGGCAGACGGAGAAAGACCTGAAAAAGCCAGTGATCGGACCAACAAACGGCTAGAGGGTCTTGAAATAGCATTTGCCAAGATCACTGATATGCTTACCAGTATCATGGCGGTCCAAGCTGCTGGGACTGTTCCTCCACCTCAACAAAATGTCTCGGCTCACGTCAGTTCGGCTCATAGCAACAACCCTTCTTCACTGCAAAAGGAGTATCATTCCGTTGTGCCTCCGGTAAATCTTGCAAATGCTGGGGGTGGTCCTTCGCCAACGACGTCTGACAACCATTCAGCAGCCGTTTTCCAACACCTGCTCAATCAACAGGATGCAATTGATTCCCTGGTTGCCCGTCTTGACACCATCTCATACAAAGACGAGCTTCATAAGATAGGGATATATCTACCTTATCCTCCTGAATGGGAGAATGCTACTTGCCCTCCTAACTACAAGTCGCTGACGCTAAATTCATTTGACGGGTTGACTTCTCCTCGTCAACACATGACATACTTCAACACGGAGACTATACACTTACCCAGGGATGATCCGTTCTTGTCAAAGATGTTTATTAGCACCTTGCAGGGGGTAGCTTTTGAATGGTTCTGCAGTCTGTCTGACGGTTTTATCAATTCTTTTAAAGACTTGGAGAGGTTGTACCTCAACAGATTTTATGAGAGTGGCATGCATGTTAGCATGTACACCCTCATCGAGACCAAGCAAAGGAGGACTGAGTCTGCCATTGCTTTCATCGAACGCTTCAGGCGACTAGCGTTGAAGATGCCCTTCGGCATACCAGACTCAGAACTTATTGATACTTGTCAACATAATTTCCTTCCTATATTGAAGTTCTGTCTAGGTATACATAAGCATGATACATGGGGCCACTGATGCTGCTAAAAATGACGTTCCTAATCTGGAACTACTGGGGTTGAAAATACCCAAATCTAAAGACAAGGGCAAGCATCCTCAAACTATCCATGTCCGTAGGGGTAAAGGGAAAGAAGTCCTGAAGGTCAACACTTCCAAGGGAGCTTCCAATTCTCAGGGCATCTCCGACAAGCCTAAGGAGACCTTCTCCTTTGACGAAGAAGATGTTATTACTATTTTTCACACATTGACGAAGGGTAATAAACTGACATTGCCTCCACCACGATATCCTGTAGAGGCGAACCAACTCAATGATCCCAAGTACTGTCTTTATCATCAGTACGTGCATCATTCCACCAAGGACTACATCGTCCTGAAGAAGAAGATACAACAGCTTATCAACAGCCAAGTAATCAACCTCAAAGCTGAAGACAAGGTCGTATCTTATAACATGATCTCTCTTTAGTTTGGTGACTTTCCTCCCACAGAAGTCCTAGACGGCGTGATCCCGATCCCCAAGGCAATAATAGAAGTCGTCAACCTACTGCCAGCTCACAACTCAACCTTGGTGCCACTCACGACTGAACATGGTTAGATCATGTGGGTCCATCCGAACCTTGTGCAAGAAATGACACAGGGGGTGGTATCTTTTAAAGCAAAAAAGGACAAGAAATACAAGTCATGTCATATGGTGTCTTCTTCCATCTACGAAGTTCTATCTAGCGAGACACGATCGGGAAAGGCTTATCTTCGGACGTACGATCCCGCACAAGAAGAAGCAGTACATTCTCAAGCTCCTATTACCCCCACAAGCTCAGAAGCCGGCTCGTCTAAGCCTTCAACTACCGACAAAGCCAAGCAGAAGGAGACGCGGTTTGACAAGTCTCTGAAGGCACCAGCTCTCGAAGGCATGGATCAGTCCTAACACTTTGACATACTGGCACAGCTGGCCAATACACCTGCCAAGTGGTCTCTGTTCGATCTATTGCGACTCTCCAAAGAAACACAGAAGGCCTTAAGTGAGGCATTACTACATGCCGACTCTTATCTCGTTGAAGTCAAAGCCTCCGCTGAAGACCCTGTCTCATGTCCCCACTGCCACGGTACTATAGAAGTGGTACCTAACATCACCTTTACACATGAGGACATGTTACTCAAAAATAATCGTCATGATAGACCCCTGTACTATACAGGATATATCGGGGCGATTAAGGTGGATCAGATGCACATCGATCCAGGTTCCTCCCTCAGCATCATCCCTAGAAGTTTGCTTCAAATTCTAGGAATCCCTCTGCACAAGCTATCTGCAACCAATACAACTATCATGGCTTTCAATGCTGGGAGAAGCCACCCGCTGGGCAAGATCCGTCTCAAGTGCCAGATCGGTGATCTCCGAATGGAGGTTTCTTGCTATGTGATCGATACCAATGTATCCTACAACGTCTTGTTGGGACATCCATGGATACACGAGAACATGATCTTTCCTTCTACACTTCACCAGTGCTTCAAGTACGTCAACAGCGACGGTGTCATGAAGACGGAGTTTGTCGATGTCGATCCTTTTAAGGGAATCGAAGCCTACTATGGAGATTCGATACTTTAACAATTTCAGCCCCCTAAGGATGACGGCAACGAAGTTGACAATGAAGCTGAAGCAAGTTCATCCTCCAATGATGGTCCCCTGATTATCTGAGTCAAAGGACGTACTACTCCAAAAAGTACTCTGAAGTCTCTCACAATCTGGGTGAAAAAAAACAACCCTGATAAGGTCAAACCATTGATCATCACTCTCCGTAAGACACCTCGGGAGGAACCTGCTGAAGTCCGTCCTCCCAATCCTGAAGAATTATCCTACGTGGTGAACTTGGCCAAGACTGCGGCTCCTTTTCCAGATGATGATCCTCTCAATGAGTATATCAATACTCATAATAATGTACCTTCATCGGATGATGTTATCCCTGAAGAAGAACTTACGTATTTTCTTAAAAAAGGTTTATCTTTGCATTACTCCAATGTCTATCAATCTGTAAATCACTACATAGATATGATATACGCTCTAGAGTACGGCATAGGACCACACCTCTGCATGCCGGTCACGATGCCTTACCTGCGGAAAAAGTTTACCCAGAAGATATCCACTACTTCATCGTTCCAGCCAGAAAGAAGGGTGAAGAACTAATCATCTTCGGTCGAATAATTGGCGAAAGAAAGTTCGTTCCGGACTCTACTTCTCCCAAGCACAACACGGAAGCTGATTATGACTCTGGGAAAATAGAACTTTTTCGATACAGTTGGCAGGCCAAGAATATCATCCAGAATATGGGATATGACATCAAAAGCGGCCAGGAGCTAAATTACGGTCGGGGACGATGGTTGCCAATATGACACTTTGCTCCTCCCGGCAAACCCAAGAACTACTATCAACGAAATGCTGTTGGTTTGGGTTATGTCACTCCTCCAACAACTCCCAAAAGATCAGATGATGAAGCAGATCATTGTTCTCATTCTTCTGATTCCTGCCTCTAGGACTCAGACTCCAGCAATGGCGACATGTCCAAAGTAACTCTGTCCGTCAACATGGTTTCAGTTGACCAGATTGCGGACGATGTCCAATCGATCTAGCTTGAATAATGGACTCAAAAGATGGATACTAGGTGGGAGCTGTGCTTCGAACAACATGAACCACCTACAGAAGACGAAGTCATCCAAGTCAATTTAGGAGATAAATTATCTTTTAAACCAATCTTCATCAGTAAAAGTCTATCTGGCAATGAACGACAATCACTTATACATCTTATAAGAGAATACATCGACGTCTTTACATTGAGCTATGAAGACATGCCAGGCCTGGACCCTAAAGTCGCCATGCACCGCCTAAATATTTCGTCTAAAGCTAAGCCAGTAAAGCAGCAGCAAAGACGATTCCGACCAGATGTCATGGAGACCATCGAGAATGAAGTCAAGAAGCTCATTGCCAGTGGATTCATTCGCGAAGAACAATACCCTGACTGGGTTGCCAACATTGTTCTAGTCATGAAAAAGAATGGTAAAGTTCGAGTCTGTATTGATTACCGTGATTTGAACTATGCATGGCCGAAAGACGAGTTTCCTCTACCGATCACCAACGTAATGATCGACAATACTTGCGGCTTCGAGCGAATGTCCTTCATGGATGGGTTCTCAGGCTACAACCAGATCAAGATGTTCTCCGACGACGAGAAGCACACATCTTTTCGAACACCGTTGGGGGTATACTGCTATACGGTGATGCCCTTCGGATTGAAGAATACAGGGGCGACATACCAGCGAGCCATGAACACAATTTTTTGCGATCATTTGTGCAAAACTGTGGAGTGCTACATAGACGATATCGCAGTTAAAAGTCAAGGGCAACCACCTCCAAGACTTGAGAACGGTGTTCGAACTAATGTGTGCACACCAACTCAAGATGAATCCAAGCAAGTCCTTTCTGTGAGTCTCTAGTGGCAAGTTCCTCAGTTTCGTCATCACTTCAAAGGGTATACATCTTGACCCGGAGAAAGTGAAGGCTATCCTCGATATGCATCCTCCAAAAAAACTCAAAGAGCTACGCGGACTACAAGGATGGATAGCCTACATCAGACGATTCATTTCAAACCTTTCTGGAAGGTGTCAACCATTCACTCAGCTCATGAAGAAAGGCGTATCTTTCGTCTGGACTAAATAATGTCAACGCGCATTCGACGACATGAAGAAGTATCTCACAAGCCCCCCAGTATTGGTAGCTCCAATAATGGGGAAGCCTTTCTTACTATATGTCCGTACTATGGACCATTCTCTTGGCACCCTATTATCTCAGAAGAATGAAGGCGACCATGAACAGGCAATCTACTACCTCAACCGCACAATGGTGGGTGCCGAGCACAGATACGCACCTGTGGAGAAGGATTGCCTTGTACTGGTATTTGCCATCCAGAAGACACGCCACTACATGTCTGGATAGACTATCCACATCATATCTAAAGTCAACCCTCTCATAATACTCATGACTAAACCGGGTTCTCTCAATTCCCGTTTAGCTACATGGACAATGTTGTTGACTCCATATGATATGTTGTTCGTTCCTCAGAAAGCAGTAAAAGGCCAAGCGTTAGTTGATTTTCTAGCAACTCATCCGGTGCCAGAATCTTCCAAACTCTATGATGAAATCCTCGATGAAGTAGTAGAGTCTAACACCGCAACTGAAGAAATTCCTATTTGGCGAATGTTCTTTGACGGTGCATCAAGAACAGGACCTAAAGGAAAAATTATGGCCGGAATAGGTGTCGTGCTCGTGTCACCCGACCATCTGGTTATACATCGTGCATAATCTCTCGTGGAACCCTACACCAAAAACGTGGCAGAATATAATGCCCTATTGATCGGCCTGCAACTGGCAAAACAACTAGGAGTTGACTATCTAGAAGCTTACGGCGATTCCAAGCTTATAGTTAGTCAGGTCCGAGGGGACTATGAAGTTCGTCACGAAGATCTCGTCCCCTATCACAAAGCGACAATCGAGTTGGCATCTACTTTCATCGGATTCTTCATCGAGCACGTGCCTCGACTACAGAATATAGAAGCAGATGCTCTAGTCGGTCTCGCTGCTTCCTTGACCGTCCCTACTAATACTCAGCAGTCGATCACAGTGTCTGGTCGAGAACTATTCTGTGTGAAAAATGCCTTGCATATTTATCACAGTTACACAATGGAAACAAATGTCGATGTTAAAGACTGGATATTTCCTTTCATAGACTACGCCGTCTATGGAATCCTCCCCAGGACCCGAAGGAAGCAGTGTCTATCTAAAGGCGATCCCTCAAATTTTACTACGACACAGCTACCAAGATGTTGTACCGACGCTCTTACGACGGGCTACTGTTATGATGTTTATCAGACACAGAAGCCAAACATGCACTCCGGGAGGCTCATGACGGAGTTTGTGGTGCACATCAACCAGACCCCAAATTACAAGATTGCCTCAAATGAATGGGTTATTATTCGCCCACGATGATAGCAGATGCTGTTGAATATGCAAAAAAGTATAGAGCTTGTCAGTTCTATGCCGATTTCATTCATCAACCTTCGGAGTTTCTACACCCGACGGTAGTATCTTGGCCTTTTGAAGCCTGGGACATGGACGTCATAGGACCAATCAGCCCGCCATCTTCCAGAGGACATCGGTTCATCCTAGACATAACCGATTACTTCTCCAAATGGACGAAAGCTATACCGCTCACCGAAGTGAAGGCGTCAAACGTGATCAGTTTTATCAAACATTACGTTATCTACCGCTTCAGCCTACCTCGCAGGATCATCCATGATAATGGTCCACAATTCGCAAGCTA
Source organism: Iris pallida (assembly GCA_029216955.1). Taxonomy (NCBI): domain Eukaryota; kingdom Viridiplantae; phylum Streptophyta; class Magnoliopsida; order Asparagales; family Iridaceae; genus Iris; species Iris pallida. Next base: position 4,896,864 of record JANAVB010004797.1, on the reverse strand, counting down.
TACATTCTATCGGTTCTGCGATAGGAATCGAATACAGAACGTAGCCTCTACTGCCTACAATCCAGCGGCTAACGGGCTAGCAGAAGCCTTCAATAAAACCATCATTAAACTTCTCAAGAAGTTCGTGTCTTCAAACAAGCACGATTGGAATGGGAAGCTCAGCGAACGTCTATGGGCCTATCGTACAACGGTCCGGACTCCAACAGGCGGTACGCCATTCTTTCTGGTTTATGGGAGCGAAGCAGTTCTTCCCTTAGAAATCCAGATTACTTCTCTTCGAGTAGCCTTAGCCATCGAGTTGACTACCGAAGAAAGCTATCGTCTACGACTCCAGGAACTCGAAGTGCTAGACAAAAAATGCTTGTTAGCTCAGCAGCGCATTGAGCTATACAAACCACGCCTTTCCAGAGCCTTCAAAAAAAGTAAAGGAAAGAATCTTCCAAGTCTGTGATCTAGTCTTAGCAGTGAGAAGACCAATGGTCATGACGTACAAAACAAAAAGAAAATTTTAGCCTAAATGGGAAGGTCCTTTCATCATAGAATCAGTGTATTCTAACGGTGCATATCGACTAACCAAGTCTGATGGTGACTTACTCATGATGCCTATCAACGGCAAGTTCCTGAAGAAATACTATGTGTAACCTTTTTTAAATAATATTCACATATATTCAGTCATGTAAATGTACAATGCGATATTTATGTGATTCAAAAAATTATCTAACTATTATCAGTATTTCAGAAGTCTTGAACACGCCTTAGATAATAGGTCCTCTAAAATATTTTTCCAGTGGAATCATTCCCGTTTTTGACTCTGTCCAAACTCGGTTTGACGAAAACAAGTCACGTCCCTATTACCTCTGAATTATTTTTCGATAATTATTTTCCCAGTAGAACGATTAAGAAATATTTTGCCATGTCCATATAACCTCTGAGCAAAGTATTCATCAAGGATAATCACGTCTATATTACCTCTGAATTATCCACTCCCACCTAATGTTATAATCTTTTCATGTCCATATTATCTCTGGCCAGATATAGAATATCCTCTGCTATTACATCCATATTACCTCTATTAGCAGCTTCGTTCAACTTATTATATATATTCAAAAAAAATTGAATATAAAACGGATAATAGGTCCACATCAAATTCCCCAGCGGATTACCCACCATAAATATCCTTGCTACATCCACATTACATCTAGTTCCGATATTTTACAAAACCACATTCATTTTGAAAAGATTCTTCGTTCTTTATTCTTGAACGTCTATCAATAGACGAAAAAAAGGTACAAAAGCCGTGACGGCTAAAAAAAAAAAATAGTTACAAACAAAAAATCTAAGGGATACATAGGCGATTGATGTTGTCCCTTATAGCCGCGATTTCAGATTCAGACTTCGCAGTAGCTCGATGGCGTGCCTTTTCTTGATGAGCAGCTTCATCCTTGAAAAGGACCAGACTCATGTGCTCTCCCTCCAACTTTTCCAGCTGTTCTTTTAAATAGGCGAAAGTGGTGGCTGTCATGGCAGCCTGAGCCAAGTAATCCTCCTGCTCAGACGTTGTTGTCCTCAAGTTGGCTTCTAGTTGGGCGATCTCGTTCCGGATCTGCGCGATGTGATTATACTTCTTGGTAATCTGTGCAGCCAGTCACTACCAAAATAAGTCGTATTGGCGACGAATTTAGCGACGCAAGTCATATACGTCGGTAATATTTGTGAATTTAGCGACGTTTTATAAAAACGTCGCTGAACGTCACTATCAGCGACGTTTAGCGACCGTTAGCGCCACACATTATGCTTTGGAAAGCTGATGTCGCGGTCTAGTCACAAAACGTCGCTGTTTTGTTTAACTCAGCGACATTTTGCGACTCCACATTAGGGACGTCGCCAGTTTTTTATTGAATAGCGACGTTTAGTGACGTCCTTTGTGGACGTCGCTAAAATGTTTCATATAGGGTTCCACCCGATCGATCATTTATTTTCTTTCACCTAAAATTTTCAATCTCCCGCTTCCCAAATTTCTCTCCCCCTTTTTCTCTCCTCTCCAGGGACCCCCTCCCTCCGGCGACCCCTCCCTCCGGCTACCCCCTTCCCTGCGGCGACCCCCGTTTCTCCGGCGTCCCCCCTCCACCGTTGATTATCCTCGTCGACACCGACCCGACTCCGACGCCAACCCGTATCCACCGCTGCTCCAGCCCCGGCGACCCCGACCCGACCCCGACCAACGCAGGTAAACCCTAACCCTAACTCCCTCCTCCTGACGTGCTGACACAGACACGATACGACATACACGACATGCACACACACAGACATGAAACACACGACACGCACAAACACCACTACAAGAAAATAAAACATACTTGGTGATCACCACTAGGGTAGTTTTCAGGTCGGAGTGTTAGTAACTGTTTAGAGTGTCGGTGCGTATGTGAATAATAATAATAATAATAATAATAATAATAATAATAATAATAATAATAATAACAACAACGTTAAGAATTGGTATACTTCACGATACCTAGCATGATTTTGAGGATCAACATTTAGGAACATATCCTATTAGTCCAAAGATGAGCCCATCAAAAAATAGGATAATTAAAATAAGATCCTCTTGACCAAGTAACAACTCTAGAAAGATGGTCACTAAGAACCCAAGACTAAGACTTGTAAGTTCTGGTTTCAATTGAAGTGTCACCGACGTATGATTCATCGACTTCAATTGAAGTGTCACCGACGTTAAGAATTGGTATACTTCACGATACCTAGCATGATTCATCGCTTTCAATTGAAGTGTCACCGACGTATGATTTTTTGAAAATCAGAACATCATCTATGGCTGACAGTGCTCTAGCCTGTACCTATAAATTGAGGGTCTAGAGGAGAGAAACTCCCTGCTATTCTCTTTTCTGAATCCTTCTTCTTTCTTTTCTTCCATAATTTTGACCTCTCCCATGACTCTGCCTTAATGAGAGTGTTAGTGTGTGTGTGATTATCAGTATGTGTCAGATCTTAGTATTCCTAAGTAAGAGTGGGTATATGTGAGTGAGTATCATTAGAGTGTTAGAGAGTTAGTTCAGTCCTAGTACCTAGAGTATATAGAGTATCTTAGAAATATAGGTATGATTGGTACAGTGTTTTGAGCCATTCTTTAGAAATTAAATTTACTTATGCCAAGCCTTTTGGGCCTATCAGAGTTATAGATTTTTTTCGGAAATCTAGTATAACGCTGATTGCCTCAAAAGGCTTGTATAAGTAAGAGTGTATAGAGTACCTTTTGGGCCTATAAGAGTTACTTCACTCAGTTTGTCAAGACAAGTAAACTTTTTAAATGTTGACGGTATATATACCGTCAACATTTGGTTTTGCCTTGTAGCTACAGGCAGTTGCCTGCATTTTGCCTTATAACTTGGCCTATGGCCTGTGCTTAAGCAGTGTGGACTTCCAGGTTAGGGTGTTAGTTCATGATTAGCATTATTTAGATATTAGTTTCAGTTAAAGGGTTAGTTAAGATTAGGATATTAGTTTATGTTAGAAGGAATATGAGAGTTAGTAGATGTTAAAGTAGGATATTAATTTATTAGTTAGGATAGATAGTTTGAGTTAGGATACTGCTCAAGCACAGGCCAAAGGGTCGATATTGGGTATTAATAGTAGATGTTAAAGTAGGATATTAAAATAGATTTGTTTTTAACATGAATCATTTAATTTATGCATATTATATATAACTGATAAATATTTGGTTTCGTACTGTTCTAGGATATGTTTTACTATCCGCCGCACCGGGCCGAGCAGATCGAGGGGATGTTTCCTTCCGTCGCTGCCAAGCTGATCCGCGACTCTATCAACGATCAGAAGGATCGTGATCGTGCCGGAAAGCCGATCCAAGGTTGGATCACCCCCGATCAGTGGAATGCGATGAAGGCTCGATTCAACGAGCCAAGGTACAAGGAGAAGTCGGAGAAGGCTAAGGCGGCTAGGCAACATGCCTCGAAGTGGTGCGGTGGGTCGATTCCGATGACGGAACATTTCCGTCGTCTGGTATGTCTTTCTCTTTTAGAAATATTATTTTAATGCAAATCCGATAAATTATTACTAAGATAATATATTTAATTACAGGTAAGGAAGGTCGGTAACGCCGACATGGTGACCGTCTTTCTGGCCACCCATCGGAAGGGCGGAGTCCTTATTGACGAGAGGGCCGAGCAGACCTATGTAAGTATTACAATACGTTATCTTAATTTAATACTTCGTGTCCATTTTAATATAACTTAGTAAATATGATGCAAATAAATATTCATGAAGTTAGTAAAAATAAGTACATTAATTAGAAATTAGAAATCATAGAGTACTATCCATACTTTCTAGGCCGAGTATAAGAGGCTGCGGGAACGGGCGGCTGCTAGTGCACCTGATGCAGGAGAGGCCGGTACTTCCTCGCAGCCCACTCAAGCTCCGTCGGAGGACGAGCTGTGGATGACCGCCGCTGGTGGCCTCCGTAGGGGTACGTACTACGGTACGGGATCCTATGGCGCCCTAGTTGCGACCCAGTCCTCTAGGACATCTCCTGCTAGTGTGCATGGTCCACAGCCGTCCCAGGAGTCTGCCCGAGTCCACCAGATGATGGAGTCTCTCCGTGACGACCTGCTACGACAGATCGAGCAGCAGTCTCAGCATCCTACGGACGATCCTGCGCTGCTAGCACGATTGGATGCGCTCGACCGCGGCATTATGGACCTCAGGGAGACGACTGAGAGGACAGAGCGCGCCGTTGGAGGGTTAGAGCGCACGGTGACGGAGTTGCAGACAGGACAGGTGACCATGGCCGAGAGGGTGAGATTGGCGCAGGATTCGATGGTCCAGAGCAGTGGTAGAATGTTATCTATCATGGATTCATACAACCAGCGACTTACAGCGTTGGAGCATGCTGGTACTCTGGGTGCGCCTTCATCGTCGTCGACTCCGCCGCCTCTACCGCCTTCTTCTTCGACACCGACTCCACCGACTGGCGCTCCATCTGTATCGATTTCACTTGCGGAGTATGAGGAGTTTTTACGCCTTCGTCAGGGCGGTGCCCCTCCTGCACCAGATCAGTAGTAGTCCTAGTTAGGACTATTTGTTTGTGTTTGTTTGATCATTTGTGACTGTTTGTTTGTGTTTGTATCATCGTATGTTTGTGACTTGGATATTTGTTGGTTGTTTAGACTTGGATGTTTGGATCCTATTTGTTGGATCCTATTCTATTTGTTGGTTGTGTGTAGACTTTGGTTATTTGGTTGTATCATCATACGTTTGTGACTTAGATATTTGTCGGTTCTCTGTGGGTATGTTCTTGCATATTTTGGGATGTTGAAGCATGCTAGATATGATACATTACAGTTTATGATTAGAGCAGAATGGAGTTCTTCCATTTATGGATTCACTGCAGCTTTTTGAATAGCTGCTAATGTATATGATACTCTGCCTGAAGGACATTCTGTGTTTATGGTTATTTTTTTAAACTGCAGGGAGAAAAGGACATTCTGTGTTTTATTTTTTTTATTTTTTTTGCAAATTTATCGACGTTTACCGACGATTACCGGCGTCTACCGACGCAACTTTGTGACGTTTACCGACGGTAAAGCTGCAAAAAATATCCAGGCTACCGACGTTTACCGACGATTATTGACGTCTTGCGACGTACTTTGCGACGTTTACCGACAGAAAAGCTGCAAAGAAAATGATCAAGAGTACCGACGTTTACCGACGTCATGATACGTCGGAGATACTTATACGTCGAAAACCGTCGGTAAAACGTCGGTAATAATCCCAGGACGGAGACCGACGTGTAGCGACTTTAGCCACGTCGCTACTGTACCGACGAAACGACAGAAGACGTCGGTAAAATACCGACGTATCAATACGTCGCTGATTGTCGGTACTTGCGACGTTCGGCGACGTTTAAAAGATCAGCGACTAAGAAAAAAGCGACAAGGCCTAAACGTCGGTAAATACGTCGGTAATTATATTTAGCGACGTATTTTGTTGTTTTAGCGACGTTTTTAGGCGTCGCTAAAACGATATATTTTGGTAGTGAGTTTATTCTTCGAGGCAGCACGTACCTCACTTGCAGTGTTGAACTGACCATACTGGTCATCTAATTCGCATCTCTCGAACGAGGGCATCCTTCCTCGCCTGGAAAGTAGCCTTCTCCTCCGCAAGAAGCCTAAAGCCTTTCTGCAGGCAGGAACACCGGTGACGGTCCAATCCGTATCACAAAATCTACGAAGAAAGGCGTCTCCTGCCAAAGAGTCCGCCACCGGCCCAGCATTCATCAGGGTAGGACAATACAGTAGCAGCCACCCCATCAGAAAATGATATGAAAGTTTGGTTCGGGTGAAGTTGGCCCTGCCGTCAGGAGTCAGCGCATTCCTAACAAAGTCCCGCAGACCTCGTCCAGTGGCACAGACCATCGCGAAAAGCAATGCAAGGCAGTATTCGAACGCCAGCTTCACAGCCAAAAGTATCATACCCCGGCTTATTCTCTCAATGGACCCTGAACATCCAGGGACTATACAGTCACGAAGCCAGATCATTAAGAAAGCTGCCAGCACAACTTTCTCCGACAACGGATATTCAGCTTGACGGAAGTGGTGGCCGATCGGGGACTCAGGATCATCACTGTCCTCAGTATCCTCCGTATCATAATATGTCATCCGAATTTCTATATCAGACTTGGTCATAGGTTTTAAAATCAAAAAGGAGGTCGGATCCTCCCCTTCTCCTTGAACGAAGACGTAGCCCATCCAAGCTCTCGTATGGGGATTGGCCCCCTCGGTCCTCCCTTTCTTATTAATCCTATGACAGATAAGGAGGTGGCAGAGTAATTCTTTGTACACATCAATCATCTCGGAGTTTTCATTTTCCAAATCTTGGAGCTCTTCATCACAAGACACGTACTCTTCATATAGCTCTGTGCCCCAGGGAAGCTTCGACACTTCCTGCATCTCGTGGAGAGCCAATCCCATCTCCCCACCCGGAGTAAAGAAGGTACAAGTGTGAAGGTTATATAACTCTGCCAAAGAGATGAACATTGGCCAGTTGACCCTTACACCGTATTGAGTGTCCCTAATAGGATAATAAAGGCCAGCAGTCTTCAGGGTGGCTTCATACGTGGAAAGAACCCAGCCAGTGAGATTACTCCAGAACGAAGATGGATACCTCCAGCCTTTCATCCGTATCTTCCCTACGGGATACGACACGTCCTACGACATCATCAAGTTGCAAAGCGTGTCAGCGGCATAAGGATGGAGATTAGTCGGAATGCCATTCGTTACGGCACCAGGTTGCAGTCCCCTCGTAGAGTAAGATGCAGAGCCCCGGATACACTTGAAAGTGTCCTTCTTCCGCTCGCCTGAGTCGAACTGTATTCTTCCGGAGATGACCCCGGGGAGCTCAGGAGTTAGCTCCCACTTCATCTGTCGTCGCACGGCTAGGACAGTAAAAGCAGACAAAGGATACTGGCCCTCCATCGACGGTAGCCATATCCTCTGATTATTCGGACGGATCACCATTGGATTTTTCAAGCGTATTGTCTCGCCATCTTGGAACCCCATACTATCACCGAACAGGAAGTATGGCTTCTTGAAATGACGTGCCCCTCCAAGCAAGAACTTCTCATCGTTAATCATCTGCTTCAAGAAGGTCTTATCATGTTCAAATATGACGAGTGTCCGTTCTGTAGGCTGGTTTTGACTGATCGTGGATTGAACCTTGCTGATCATATTTGTTATGAGACTGGTACCATGGACGTGGCAAGCAGAGCCGAAAGGGATACCGCCAAGTTTCGGAACAAACATGTTAACTGCAAGGACAGAAGAGAAAGTTAGACTCAGAATCCACAGAAAAATCTAAGTGCTGAAGGACTCTTATACGCCCAAAGGGCTATGCGCCCAAAATAAACATGTGGGCGCATAACGTACAGCAGTATGTGGGCGCATAACATGCAGCAGCATATGGGTGCATAACATGGCAACATGTGGGCGCATAACATGGCAACATATGGGCACATAACATGGCAACATGTGGGCGCATAGCACACCACAGTATTGGCGCATGACTTCTGTGGGCACATAAGAATGCTCAGAGAAGTATGTTACCTTAGGCGCATGCGCCCAGGCAGAAGAAAAGTCTGAGCGTCGTAAATTAACGCTCGAGACTTTGTTTTTTAAGGCATGGCCTCACCCAGAATCGGGTCCTAGACTGGTGAGGACGCTGCCGCAGGAGGAGAGCCACTCGGTGCAGCCCCTTGCCCTTTGCAGATCTCTTGGCGACCTTGGGAGACATGGTTCGTAAAGAAAGGAGACGAAGAGTCTTTTGAAAGTTCTAAGAGAAATGAGAATAATGAACTTTCTCTCTCTTTCAAAGCCTATTTATAGGCATGGGCCATTTCCTATGCGCCCACTATTCCTATGCGCCCATTGCGCACTATGCGTCCACCATGGCTTATGCGCCCACGTGAAGATCCAGCCTCGTGCACACTATGCAATTGCCATTTGCTGACATGGACAACGTATGAAGGATGGACCTCTTCAAATTCTATCCCGATGAATCTGTCAGTTCAGATTTTCGAAAAAGATCTCAACAGCCATCTCTCTGACAGGCTGGCCAAACTCTATGCGCCCAAAGAGAGAGTCGTGCTATGCGCCCACTGCATCACGAGAAGACGGACCATGCTTCTTTCAAAGTATTTCGAACTCGTTCAAGTATCGAAAACTTTGAAGGGGATCTTGTAGAAGCATGAAAATTTTAGCAGACTGGACATATATGTCCAACTCACCAAGGAGCCTTATGCGCCCAAAGCTTCCAGCAAGGTCATATGCGCGCAAGCTCCAATGAGGTCATATGCCCAAGCGCCCAAGACAATCTCCTCCAGAAGGGGGCGCATAGCCCTGTTTCAGGCTATGCGCCCAAGCCAGAACAGCCCCTGACTCGGTCAAAGCCACGATCAAAACGTGTACCGAAGCGTGCGGCCACATCAATCTCTACGAGTAGTCATGCACCGAAGCATGCGGCCACGTCAGCACCACGATCAACCTACGACCACGCAGCCTGCATGCACCTACATCCTATGTGCCCAAAGCAGGACCATGTGCCTACATGAAAACCAGTGTGTTTTCTCATGTGGGTGCATAACATCATTCCAGCTCAAGAACTACTATAAAAAGGGGTCTCATCCCTCTTCAAAACACAGAACGGAGAGCATTTTCAAGAGCCAAATTGCTGTACTTCATGCCAGGAGCCGAGAGTTAGCAATTTTCTTAGGTTTTCTTCCACTTTTGTAATCGGAGTGTCAACAGAGTAAAGGAGCAACTGTCGCTCGATCTCCATCGTCCCATTCCCCATAATTCTTTTTTGTACTCGGGGATCCTCAGCACAGGATCTCTCAGGCGTACTCGATTTGTGGTGCCTTGCGCCAATAAAAAAAAGACTGTGTTTCTTATTCTTTTTGTGTGTGTCCACAATTAGCGGCGATTCGTGTACATGCCTTAGATTGAGTCAAAATATATATGCATGGCACAAATAAGTCAAAGAGTGTATGCAAGGTACAAATAAGTCAAAAAATGTGCACACGGTATGCAACATAATGTTTGAGCCTAAGATTTGGCTATAATAGAAACACATACTTGGGCATGAGACGTAATATCGTGAATTGAGTCATTGACACTAAGTTCACGAGTTTATGACCAAGCTATTTTCGGAGACGAAATGGGAGTCCATGATTAAGCCATTTCTGAAGACGAAATGGGGTAAAGGCCGTAGGACAAGTATTGAGTCAAGATACACCATGTTGCAAGATACGGCCTCGATGATGATACACAAATGGACATTATGGCACGATTATGATTTTGGCACGACCACGATGTTGGCACAATAATTTTGGTAGTATGGTTACAAGATTTTGGAGCACGACTACGATGTTGCAACACGAATAGGCCAGGAGTCTAAGTAATCAAATTGATCATAAGGCAAGAACAAAAAGACAATCAAAGGAATAGTTGTACTCACTAAATGAATATGTTGGCTTTGTATGGGTGGACGAGGGACTCACCCACCAGTACGGTTATGTACTGACCACCCAACAGTTATCATACGCAGGTTACAGGTACTTGTTCGTCGAGGTAGAGCTCGCTTGGACGCACTAAGGCATGGAGTTCCTTGGCGTTTCGAGACGTACGACTGCGTTGAAAACTTCACATATACGGGACATAATATATGGACATCGCCTTCTAAAGCATCCGCAATGTTGTAAGCCTTTGGGCATGAGCGATTGTAATTGAATCAAGAGAGAGAGTTGAGTGTTTGTATTCAGAGAGAAAGTGAGCTTGAGTGACTTGTAATCTTGACTTCGCCCCTTGTAATCTTGTTTTCAATATCAATAAAGATTATCATTTTGTACATGTCTTTGTGTTATTCAACTTCTCTGCTTGGGACTTCTATGCGACTACCCCATCGCAAGCTGCTGTAATCAATCGTTATGGAATCTGCCTTGCACGAGCGCAACCTAGTCTCACGCGGCACCATGCATTAGCGAGGACGATCGGTTCTACAGAACCGGGACGTGATATAATGGTACCAGAGCAGGCTTTACGTCCTTGGACTTTTGATTGAATTCTTTAACTCTGATATTGTCCTCGAAATAAATGTCGTTTCCACAATTGATGTCGTTGGTGTTGACGCAGTTATATGCGTGTGGACAGCCGTCGTCACCTCCTCTATCTCCCCCACCAGTAGTTTGATATGCTAGATTTTTGTATGATTTAATTTTGTACTAGATGATTTTTTATGAAATTTTTGTATCATATGGTAGATTTGTATAAATGTACTTTTCTTTGTAGTTAGAAAATATTTGACTGTATTAATATTTGTAGTTTGAGTCTATTTACTTCAATGTTATATATATTTGTGTTTGACTTTATTGAATAAGTAATATACTTGTATTGTACAAATACAATGCCAATTTGTATTGAATATATAAATATTGACAGGTGTGAGCATTGCAGGAATTATTTGTTCTGACAATAAAACTAACATCAGCGACTGACTAGCGACTGATTACCGATGAATATATGTAGCTCAACGACGTCTTACGGACTAGTCATCGACGAAAAATTGGGGTAACATGGTAACGTGTTGTCTGATATGCAAATTTGTACCAGTCGTCTTACCGACAAAAAATTTCATCGGTGACCTTCTGGAAAATTAAAAATGTGGTCTCACAAAAATTTATCACTAATCCGTCACAATATTGTCGCAAGCCTTACCGACGAAAAACGTACGTTGTTAATCTGTTGGTGATCTGTTGTCGCGAAATTAGTCGCTAATTTGTCGCTACAATGACCACTTACTGACGAAAAATTCTTAGTGGTATTTAACTTGACGACGACAATGATTCATCGGTACTCCGTGGGTAAAGTACATTACCGACGGAAATACAACATATAGCGACGGATATATCCAGTCGGTAACTACCTGTATTTTTGGAATGTGTGTGTGTGTGTGTGTGTGTGTGTTTGTGTGTGTGTGTGTGTGTGTGTGTGTGTGTGTGTGTGTGTATTATTGTATGTGGAGGTATAGACACCATACTATCATCGATACTATGGTGTATGGTGGGCATGAGTATGCACTCGTTCCCAATTATTTAGGAACGAATCGTCTAATCAGAGCTTGGCAAGAAGCTTGTTCTCAAGGGGGGGTGTTGGGGTACGTACCAAATTTGTGATATAATCTGGTATCATTAGGAAAGTTGGTGGGTGGTGGTTGTCGCGATATGTTTGGAACAAAAATTGAAAGCTTAGAAAGGATTTTTGGCTATTGACTTGAGGTGATATATCTTGTGTTATGTACTAGCTCAAGCCACTGAGGTATACTGATAGATCACATGCATCGGATGATGGCTTGAGGGGTATTTGACATGAGTTTGTTGATTGTCTGGAACTTGTCAATTAGGGTCTTCAAGATGATTTGAGATATTAGTAGAACTCGGTTAGTCGAAAAAATGAACGAATGTTATTGGTCTCATGACAGTTGGTTGGCCTCTAGGAGGACTTATTCTGTAGATCCGATTTTGGTGGCGGGTGAGTGCCAAAACTCAACGGTGCGACATCAGTTTTCAGTAGTTCGAAACCGAAAAAGAGATTAATGGGTGAAACCAACTCAAGATGTGGCTTGTACATCTCCATTTGCATAATTCAAGGAGAGTTGTGGGTCATTGACGGTGTGCACGGTGCATGATGTTCTTCTAATGTAGGTGTACGGGAGAGAACAAGATGGTGGAAAGGTTCAGGAGCTTGAACTTCAATGAAACCACACTATCCGTTTCGTTGGGCCATCCAAAGGTGAAGAAGCTTGAGGAACGCAAGCATATTCCTGTAAAAGATGAAAGTCGAAGACATAATGTTCGGTTGAAGAGTCATGGAACTAACACCTCTCATCATACTAGAGGTGTTTTTAGGAATCGAACAGGGTTTTGACGATGTTAGAACAGTTTGGAATGTCTTTGAAATATCGACCTGAGTTACGGTAAACACAGGAGTATCGATGTATGCTCGGTTAGTTGTACTCCTACCTGCCAACTACAATTGAAAATATAATAGAGTGAATCTATGGGCATTACTAAAGGAGGTTTTATATACGAAGTCTCTATGGAATATATATATATATATATATATATATATATATATATATATATATATATATATATATATATATATATATATATATATATATATATATATACATAAGTTACTACAGTTTAAAACTATAAAATCCGGTACGAAGAAGGTTATTCATAAGTTAAAAAAAAAAAAAAAAATATATATATATATATATATATATATATATATATATATATATATATATATATATATATATATATATATATAAAGTCTCTATGGATGAAGAAGGTTATTCATAAGTTACTACAGTTTAAAACTATAAAATCCGGTACGAAGAAGACGGTAATTTTTACTTGACTACCATCAGCATTTTTTCACTTTAATATTCTGCAACTATTTTTTCTTATCAAATAATTATATTACAATATAAAAAAATTAAATTAAATCCTTCATTAGTCGACCAAAACAAGTAAGTTTTAGCCATCGTGGGCACCAAAACATCCTAAATTTTTTGGTCCGATTATTTCATTATAATATAATTATAATTGTAATAGAATTAAATTTGTAATTTAATTGAGTTTGTAATAAATGAATTACGGTTACATTATCATGTTTGGTTGAAATATGCAAACAAAGGATATAATATAATATAAATTGTATTGAAATGTTTAGGTTTTCATGCGTAATCGAGTTTTCTATGTAATAAAATATTCTAAAATTCTAAAAATAAACAAAAATAAAGAAATGTTTTTTATATATTTTTAAAATATAATAAAAATGTAAATTTTTAAACAAGTATAAATTAAAAATAAAAAAATTAAATGAAAATTTTAAATTTTTGTAACTCGGAACTAAAAACAAAACAAAAAAATTTAAATGGTAAAAAAAAAGTAAAAAAAATACAAAAAGATACAAAAATACAAAATTGTAAGATTACAAAATTTAAAAAATAAAATAAAACTTAATATTTAATAAAATTAAACTATTTAAAATTAAATTTAAAACAACAACAACAATAATGATAATAACAAAGTGAAGTTTTAGGTTGTAATATAGTTGCAATTATATAAATTTTATGATGTAATTGGTCCTAGAAGAAATGATGTAAATGTAATGAAGTTTATAATCGTCATTACAATACATTTAATTTTTTTTGTCCAACCAAATACACAAATTAGATATACAATATAATGTCAATTACATTAAATTATCTAATCCTGCAAACCAAAAAGGCTCCTCGATCTTTAACCCATATTGTGCATACCAAAAATGACTGTTTATGAAAGCATGGCTATTCACATAAAACAGAAAGGTTGCCGAAGATAGGACATGAATTAAAATTGGCGCACTCTTTGGATTTAACCATACCATTATATTGACAATTACAAAAAAAAAAAAAAAAAAAAAAAAATCATAATAACGTCATAGTATGATGATTGCATTGCATATGTGCCTCTAGGGCTGCAAATGAGCCAAGCCGTTCACAAGCTGCTCGAAGCTCGGCTCGATAAAAGCTCGTTTGAGCTCGGTTCGTTTAGTAAACAAGCTGAGCAGCCTGAGCTCAAGTTTCATTTTCGAGCTCGTTTAATAAACGAGCCAAGCTCAAGCTTAGAAGTACTCGGCTCGTTTGAGCTCGCAAGCTAGCTCGTTTATGAGTTTGCTCGTTTAGAAGCTAGTTTAGAAGCTCGTTTATGAGCTCGTTTAGGAGTACATTTAGGAGCTTGTTTAGAAGCTCGTTTGTTCTTTGTTGAATTCTAATTTTATATATGTTTGCATAATAATATGGTTGTGTGCGTTATACATTCATTTCCTTAATAATTGATATTAAGAAACTTTTTTAATTAAATTTTATAAATAAATTGTTACTATTACTGATTCTTGAATTCAAACCGAACTAGCTTGAAATTGAGCTCGTTAATTAGCTTGAAATAAAGCTGAACGAGCTTGAAATCAAGCTTAACGAGCTTGATTTTGAGTTTATCGAGCTTGTTTATCAAGCTTACATCAAGTATGAATCAAGCTTGCTTATCAAGTCAAGCTCGATCTCAAACCAAGCCAAGCTCAAGCTTAATATAAACAAGCTCAAGCTCTAAAATAAAAAAACTTATCAAGCTCGAGCTCGAGCTCAATTAATTCTAGTCAAGCCAAGCTCAAGCTTACAAAAGCTTGGCTCGGCTTGGCTCAGTTGCAGCCCTATTTGCCCCCATCGTCAAGTGGTTCACAAGTTATCGGGATCTCTCTTTCAAGGAGGGAATAGGGTAGTGCGGATACTACAAAAGAAAGTTATCTTAGATTATCAAAAAAACCCACTGCTACAGTAAGAAGAAAGTCTGCAAATCCCTGCTCTTTCCGTCCTTGCTGCAAAACGGACCAGCATCAAAGGCCAAAAATTTGGATTGGGATTTAGAAATCCAAAATCCAAAGCCAAATTCAAATTCAAATCCGACTCCAATCAAACATAGAATTTTGTAAACTATTACTATGATTAATAATTATGATAATAATATATTAATTAATAAAGTAATGTATAAATAAATTATTTATTTATTATTATAATTATAATTATAGTTATGATTAATAATTAAATTATTATTATAATTATAATAATAGTTATGATTAGTAAATTATTAATTAAGATTACAATGACGATTAATAAATTATCAATTAAAATTTTCATAATATATTAATTACTAAATTAATTCTGATGATAATTATTATTAATATATTACTAATTAAGATTATAATAAAATAGTAATTAATATTTATAGTTAAGCTTATCATTAAGATTAATAAATCATTAATTAAGATTATAATTAAATATTTATTTATTAATTATTAATTAAAATTATAGTTATGATTAATAAATTATTATAATTATGATTAATAAAGGTTATAATTAAATATTTAATTGATGAACCTTAAAATTATTAATTAAGACTATAATATTGATTAATAAATTATTAATTAAAATTATTATAATATATTAATTATTAAATTACTAAATTATAAATTATTTTTTATTAAAATATTATTAATTAAGATTACAATAAAATATTAATTAACAAATTATATATTAAGATTATAATAAGACTAATTAATTATGATTATAATTGGATATTAATTAATAAATTATTACTTAAGATTATAGTTATGATTAATAAATTATTAATTAGATTATAATTATGATTAATAAAGTTATAAATTATTAATTGAGATTATTATAAAATATTAAATAATAAAACTATTAATTAATAAATATTAATTTAAATTATAATTACGATAACTAACTATTAGTTAAATTTTTTATAAAAATGATAACTAACTACTAGTTATAAAAAAATTAAATTATAAAATGAAAAGTGAAAGTGACCGAGATGCGAGGAAAAAACTTTTGTTTAACATTTCCGGAAAGACCACCTATTTGTTCGTTTATCGGTTGCGGCACGAAATCATGAATAAGCTCTACCAAGGATTGCCAAGCATTTGGCACTGACTTTCTCCCTCCCTTTTTCGTAACAAAAAAAAGAAGTAGGACCAAACCGATAGTTAGCAGCATAGACAAGGATGGATTGCCCCCTTTCTTTCTATTTCATCTTACTGCAGGGGCGCGTTGTATTCATTACTTCCGCTATGTTAACTATTCTTTAAGGCGCGTAGCGACGTTGAATATTGCTTCATATAAATAGGGTTGTTGAAAGAGAACCCGGCCATCTATTTTCATTCGACGTTCCGGGGATTCGATCGACGAATTCGGCGAGCTGATCTGCTCGATCTAATCCATGAAACCCCTTCTTGAAACCCCAAATCCCTTTTTCTCTTATAATAATAATGACTAATTTTTATTTAACTAATAGTTAATTCTTAACTATATATTAAATATTTTTAAAAATAATAATTATAAAAAATAATATATAAAAATAACTAACAAATTAAATAACTAATTAATTATTAAGTATTAACAAAATATATAATAGAAAAATAAAATTATTAAAAAATAACTAACTTTTTTCTTCCAAATCCAACTTTCTCTTTCTTCCAAATCCAAAATTTAGATTTGGTCATACTTTCCATATCCAAATCTATCTCCAACTAAACATAGGATTACATGAATTTGACTCCAAATCCATAAAATCTTAAAATCTATCTCCAAATACGATTTACCAAACGGGCCTTAAATGGATTACATCTGGTGTTTTGTACATTGTTGACTACTATTTGATGTCTCTATAAGATAAAATCGTAGATAATACCAATCAAATTACTTGACTTTTATTTCTATGCAAAAGAAGCTTTTCTTAGCCTTTTTCTTTAGATTCCACCTTAACACATCCACGACGACAACTGTTTTCTCTCTTCTTTCTCCTCGATAGCATATCTGCTTTCCTTGACCGCTAGTAGGCCTGTCAATGGTAGCTTATTGGTCGGATATTGGCATTACCATATCCGAACCATTAACTATCGGATATATCCGATAACTATCCGATATCCTATCGGATAGAAGTTTTGGCTACCGTATCCGTTACCGATAATTTTAACGGATATCGGATAATATCCGAACCAATAAGATTACTAAAAAAAATAAAAAAAATAAAAGAAGAAAAAAAAATCAGAACCAATAGATTTTGTCAAGAAACGACAGATTTTCACATTGAAACGACATATTTTGTAAGAAACAAAAAAATTCTATACTGAAACAACATATTTTGCCAAGAAACAACAGAAACAATAGATTTTCGACTGAATTCTGAATTCCTGATGGCCCAATATATTTTAAATTTATTAAATAATTTAAATATTATTGGTTCGGATATTATTGGTCCGGATATGACACTTACCGTATCCGTATCCGATATCCGATAAATATCCGATATAATATCCGAATCCGTATCCGTATCCGAAATTTCGGATATTTTCGGTTCGAATACGAATCGGATACGAATTTTCGGTCTACCATTGACAAGCCTACCGGCTGAAAATCGAACAAGTGAGCTCGAACAAACAGTGTTCAAGCTTGATTTGACTTAACTATCGAATGAGTTTAATTCGAACCGAACTTAAGGTCAAGCTCTAAAGTGGTGTTTGAACTCGGTTTGATTAGAAACTCGAACGAATCGAGCTCGAGCCAAAGTCCTATTGGACATATTGTATAAACTATCACACTGTTTCTCTAAATTTTAAAGATTTTTTTTATTAAATTACTTGTGCTTTTTACATCATAAATTTACCATCATATAAAGAACAAAAAATGAGTAAAATTTCTAAGACAAAATATATTTCTATCTATTAAAAAAGACGCACCATATACTAGAAAAAGTCCTAATATGAGAAACTGAGCCGAGCTCGAGCATTTTTGTGAACAAGATCGAGTCGAACAACCTATAGTCGAACTCCATATCGATTAGTCCACGAACAAATGTAGACCGAACTTTGACCAAGCCGAACACGAGCCGAATGCGAACGGTTTGAATCGTTTTACAGCCCTATTGACCGACCGTATGGCCATTTTGAAACAAGATATAAAATCTTTACTCGCATGGATCAACTTTCAAACTATATGGCATTAAACACTCCATTTTTTCATATGAAATAACAAAGAACTATAAGCTAAACTTGAACTAATTATTCATAACAATAAATAATGCATAATACACAACCCATGTGTCCATTAAGCCTACAAAGATCATGTCTAATTAAGAACTAACTAATAATCAACCTCAAACAAAACTGTGGCACCAACGTCATTGTTCCATGTTGCACAAGATTCTGGAGAAGAAAAAAAGGGCAAGGGTAGTGGACGGCTATCCCGGCGAGAGTTTTATTAGAAGAGATTCAGTTATCCGCGCTCCTCTTTTGAGATTTACTGTGTCGCCCATCACCGGCATTGGCACCATGGCGATGTCTCTTGCCTTCGAAATATCTTCCTCTGTTGTTGTTCCTACCCCTGCAATATATGCACATAAACAACTCATTAAATCTATCAAGAGGTGATTTCAATTTCACAACACTATATGGTAATAATATGAAAAGCACGGGATGATACAATACATTGCATCAACCACGCTACCATGGAATGAGTTTTATTCTAGGTCAAATCTAGGGAGTCTGGTTTTGGTTCTAGGTTATGAAAATTATTTCCGGGAATTGCAAATACCAGGTTAAACAATTGTCCTTGGGATAGGTTGTTTCTTGCCTGGGTAAAAAAATGTTTTTTGTTTGTTTATACTCTTTTTATTTTCTTTTTCTTAGTTTATTTTCTCTCTCTTACTTTATTTTCTTTTCTTAAAGAATTTTTTGTAATTTTCAGGTGTTTCGTCTTTTTTAAAAAAAAAGTTTTCAATTTTTTTAGAATATTTTTTTAAAATTTTCCAGCTTTTTTTTGTTCATTTTTTTAAGAATGATTTTTGTTTTTTTTCCCATTTTTTTGATCTTTTCCATTCAGCTTTTTATCCGGTAATTCAGAATTTCCGGCTATATACGCATATCGAACGCCCCCTAGGTAATTAAATGGAGTATATTAAAGAGGATCAAAGACTTCAAGGGGCTAATGAATTTCTTTTTCAAGATTCAAAAAAGGGGCTAATGAAATGTCAAAAGAATCCAAAAAAGGGATTAAGAGAACATAGGAAAATGTAGGCATCTCAAAGGAGCTAATAAAATAATAAATAAAGCATAGGAGAGAGATTTACCTTCCTCTGTACCCTTTATTGTCTTTAGTTCTATCTTGATTACCACGAAGCAAGGTCCAATACTCCTTCTCAGCCTCGCCTGAAATTCAAACATCATATAAAACAGATATGCATATTTAGGATAGTGGGAAGAGAGAAGGCATCCCCTAACTAAACCAGGTTGATCCTGTAGGTATCACAATTAAATTCCTAACAGGCAATAAAGTGATAAACTGTAGTCTAAAATGTCTGACAGATACCGGTAAAGCCCTTATCCAATTTTTGTTGGGATCAGTTTTTCTAATTTTTCTTCCATTCAACTCTTTTAGGAATCATGTCTATGTAACATTAACAAAAGAACATGAACAAATGAAATGAATACACTGACCACCACCACCCCACCACCCATGCTTAATGAGTAATACAAGGACTACCCCTATTTTGAAAATAATTACACTAACCACCCCTCTGCTTTATACTTCTAATAAAAACAGGGGCGGTTAATATTATAAGTTTCTGCAGAAAATATAAACTATAGGGGTGGTTCGTGTAATTAGTTTCAAAGTAGGGGTGGTTTCTGTAATAAGTGTAAAACATACGGATAGTTAACGTAAATTGCCCTTAACAAAAATATTATCCTTTTTTAAAAGCCTCGATCTAAGTTTATTTAGGTCCTTCTCTTAATTATTGCTCACAGGTACTCTACTGGTCTACTTTGCATGTCCAAACCACCTGAGCTGATTTCTCAGGAAGGAAGATACAATATACCAATCCAGGTCAAACAATTTCTTAAGGTAATCACAAACAATTGGGTTAAAAACAAGTAGCATTTAAGACTTGGAGATAAAGAAAGAATTATAATGTCTTTGACAGAAAGAAATATTTTTTATTCTAGTTTGCTAGTTTGTCCATTAGAATCCTGCGACTTTTAACACCTTACCTAAGAAAGGAGAAGGCTTATAAACAGTTAGTGGACCATCACATGATCGACCTACATTGTCTATTATAATCAGGTATGCAAATCATATGGTTCAGAAAATTCTTTAGATAGTCTCATTTCTTCTATTGTACAAAACCATCAAAATGGATCCACTTGATCAAGAGGTCGGAAATCTCCAAACAGTATAATATTACTGCCATTAAGATTTTAAGAAAGTGAAATTATCAAAGATGTGGATTGTCCCATGGACTGTTTAATCTGCCCCATAATTTAAACCAGGTATATATAGCGTCATTTTTGTTTCCCTGCCCTAACTTAAACCAAAAAGTTTCAGATACAGTTCAAGCCCCATTCCTAATTGAACCACAGACCTACTGATAATAATAATAATAATAATAACAGGGATGAAAAGCAATACAAGAGTCCGGGTATATATAATGAGGTAAATACAAATTCCTGAACAGATAAAAAGGTTAACAAGTTCTTGTATCTAGGTTGCATACCACATAGGGGTTCTAAGGTAGCAATGCTATCCTTCACAATTAAGCCACCTTCATCAGTAAGCACAGCAGCTGCACGAGCTTTCACTGCAGCATCGGCATCCTCAAAGCGGATGTATCCTGATTCCTCTCCAATACTAAAATCAACGTACTTCACAACAGGAAGAAAAAACACAAGACATTTAGAATAAGCATTCCTCCCCAATCCTAAAATCAATGTACGTCACAACAGGAAAAAAAAACACGACATTTAGAATAAGCATTCCTCTCCCATTCTAAAATCAATGTACTTCACACCATAAAAAAAAACATAAGACATTTAGAATAAGCAACCTGAAGGAAATGTGAAAATTGCACTTCATAATAAAATCTCCACTAGTAAACTGCCTAATGATATGACCTGAGTATGTGAATTAAAATTAGGGTGCATGCCTTTTACATTTGATGGGTGCATGCCTTGTAGATTCAAGTATAACATAGATATAATAAAATTCCGGCTAAGTTAAAACACAGCTTAGCCACAAAAGAAATTTTAAAAAATGTGATACAGAAAAACAAATGATTTTCCACCATATAATCTGCCAAGACATGATTCTCTGCCCATGTAGACAACTGCTCGAGGTCCGACTCTAATTCCACTGCTAGCTAACTCGATATCCTGGTTCACCGCCTTATTCATTAATCGTATAACATGCCCAAGGGAATGCGAACCTCCGACCTGGTTATAAAAAATGGGCTTAATTGCAACTAAATAGTAAATACACTGAACTACCCCTTTTGCAAGTTAATAACCTAAAGTTTCTACCCTAAACTATCAGTTGCAATTGCTATCATCCGTTAGGAACCAGTTAACTTTTTCGTCCTAAAAACGAAACGTGGCTTTTCTCAACCTATTTACCCTTTGATCAGGGTGCCCCACGAGGCAAGGGACATAATGTGAGGGCATTGAACAGGATCATGACGACTGGATGTTGGACACAACAAAGAGGTCAGGGGAGGTATTATGGGTCTCGTCGGAGACTGCCAAAGGAGGGAATGAGTTGGGGAGATGAGTCGCACCGGGATCGACGAAGGAGGCAAGGGAAGCTGTTGGACAGTGAGGTAGTCATGACGAGGATGTCAAGGTCTCGTCCAGGACTTCCCTGATTTGCCCAACACAGAGGAGGCGATGCGGTGGCTGTTTGTGGCTGTCCACTGCTCAACCAAAAGAGATGGAAGGAGCCTGGTCAGGCAAGGACAGGGCAGGTGTTGTCGGAGGTCCCGGAAGATAATGGAGGCTCTTTCGGTGAGGCAACAATCGTCTACGACGAGGTCCGACAGAGGGCGTGCCTGGTTCAAGCTCGTGGCCAGAGGGAAGGCGATAGGAGAAGGCATAGGTGGTCCATGGTCCCAACACGACAGATATAGGAGGCCGTCGAGGTTCTCGGTTGCACGAGGCTCAGGATGAGGGGGAGATGGAAGGAATTCTAGAGGTCCACGAGGGAAGCAAGGCTCAGCGCGGCCACTACGTCATCGTTGGCACCAGTCGGATCTAGGGTGTTTGTCGGCAATGGAGAAAAGTAGAGGAGAGAAAGAGAGGCTCAAGGATGAATTGTAGCAGTCAGTTGAGAGTTGTTGAACCTCTGGGAGAGGGGAGCTAGACGTCTCACGGTTGCAGCTGCTTAGGCAAGGACTCAAGCCAAGAGGGGCATTGCAGCCCTAGTTCCAGAGGAGAGCTCGGGATGGGCTCAAGTTCAACATGCAGGAGGGGGTCTTGGTCACACAACGATGACCTGGACCCGGGCCCTTCTGGTCAGGCTCCAGCGTGTGTCGATAGCGCTGGACCTGTAATCACGCAGCAATCAATGCATCAGCGGTTGTCGGAGACAGGGTGGGGGGGCTTCCCCGGGAGGGCGAGCGAAGCAGGTCTTGACGGCAGACAAACGAGGATGGGGGTGGAGAAGGAAATTAGGAAGTATGTTTGGGAATCTAAGGTTAGGGTTTGGCCCTATGATAGGTTCGATGGTGGGAGAGAGTAGAGGGGTTACAGACCATCCCGGGGTTTCTTCGTCAACGTCGTCATGGTAGCAAGTTGCCTTAATAGTTTTGGGTATTAACATGTATAATATAAAATTTTAGGGTATTAACTTGAAAAGTGGAGAGAGTTCAAGGTATTTAGTTGAAATTAAGCCAAAAAAATGTGATACAAAAGATCATTTTCCACAAATGTAATCCGCCATAGCATGATTCTTTGCCCATATAGATCATTACTCGTGTCCAACTCTCAAAGCCGCAAAAAACTAGATATCCCAGTTCATCCGCTATCTTAACCCAAGGGAATGTGAACCTCCTACATGGTTTCATATATATATATATATATATATATATATAGAAAATTTGCTCCAACGAAAACATTTTTAATAAAATTAGGTAAAACGAAAGAAGTTAGAGGAAATTAGTAGAAGAGATTCTGCCGCGGCTGTCGGCAGAAAATTGACATGTTCAATTTCTGCCACCTGTGGCGAAAAAATGAACGTACGGAAAATTTCACGTCGGTTGTCAACACATGCATGTATACTTCACATGTACAATTCTTGTACACTTCACGTGCACACTTCACTACACACTTAGTATGTACCCGTCGGTTGTCAACACATGCATGTACAATTCTTCTACACTTCACATGCATACTTCACTACACTTCTTGTACACAAGTACACTACACATGCACACTGTTGTAGTGTCCATTTTTCCGCCAGAGGCTCTGGCAGAATTTGGCTATGGCAATTTTTTCTCCAGAAGCAATGACTGAATTTGGCTTATTTATTTTTTCCACCAACATCCTGGCGGAATGTGTTTGTCCCACTAATTTTCCAAAACTTCTTTTGGTTTATCTAATTTTATTAAAATTATTTTCTTCAAAGCAAATTTTCTTATATATATATATATATATATATATATATATATATATATATATATATATATATATATAGGGAGGAGGATCTCCGCATTGGATTGTCTGTATGGACCGTTCAGAATAGATCAAAATCTCGTGAGAAATTAGATTGATCTAATCTAAACTGTCCATAAAAACAATCCAACGGCTACTATTCCGGAAAACACCTTTCAGAATAGATCAAAATCTCTTTCTGTTGCATGATACTTTTCACTTGCACGTTGAGACACCTTTCAAGGAACGCAAACATATTAACAGAAAATGCCCGTTTGTGAAAGCTCAAGCACAATTGAGAACACTTTGAAATTCATACAAGATACAAGGCTATATAAATCAATGAATACCTTAATCGTCCCGAACTTCCGGAAGACTTCTTTAATATTCTCTCGTGTGATTATTTTCTTGTCATCACCAGCAGCCTTTTCTACATCATTTTTGGTCTGGTTGGCAGATTCGTCATTCTCGTTTTTAGCATCTTTTATTTCCCTTTCAACAACATTAGAATGATCGTCAGCAGACATCTCACTGTCCTTTCTAACATCTTCAGAGGTTTTCTCTTCGTCAACAACTATTTTTTGCTCCTCAGCAGTTGTCTCATCATTTTCCTGACCATTTTGCTCTGCTGCAGATTCTTCCTTTGGGATACTCTTCAACTTAAATGACACAATAAGGCCTCTTGGGTAGCTATACTTGTAAAGTAAAAAAAATGACACAAATCAGACAATAAGCAGTGCAAAGAAAGAGAGAGGAGAAATAATCTACACAAGTGATGATGAACTGAAGAGTCGAACCTTCCATTTGAATCACTTTTATCCGGACGAGTTCTTTCAAATTCTTCCCTCTGTTTTTCTCTTTCAGTATCAAATTCCTTTCTGTATAAAAATGCCAAAACGAGAACTTAAAAACATTGTATATAAGAACATTTTTTTTAAAAGACAGAAAACAGCTTGATAGAATCAAAAGTTGAAAATATTTGATGACTAAAAAACTTACGATAGAAACCTGACGTACATTTCCATGCTACTAATGATGAACATTAGCCTAGATGTTGAATAATTGAAATATGTGCGATATTGGGTTGGGAGTGATGTTGCACTGCTGCTTTTGAGAAGAAAGGATTTCTTACTTCAGGAAGAAATCACTTATGCCAACAAGGGTATCACATTGCTACGCAAAAGGTATCACATTGCTATGCAAAAGTTCTGTATTTTTTTTTGCTGCTAGAGTTGCTGGAGAAAATCCAATGCAGCAATTCATGTGCTTGATAGATTCAAAGTGGAAAGAACTTTTTGAATGTATTTACTAATGCTTCCTGTGGGGATGGAGAGAAGCAAAAAAAATGCTATTAGATAGTGTTCAAGGTGAGGTTATTTCTCTAAATGTCCCTAAAACTAGTACCTTCGCCTTTGACCAAAAGAATAATAAAGACCTAACATAACCACAAGCAACTTATTGTCCTACTGTGTTGAATTTCACGAAGAAATTGTGGACACTTGCATTCTGTCACTGTGATCATGGTACTGATGTTGCAACATAGAATGATTACCAACCCATGAAAGCACATGAAACCAATTTGTTGAATAACAAAGGCAAGTAGCTCATATTACACAGCTTTAGGTATTATCCTTTATTTGGTAGTAAAATGGTTATTGTAATCTCACATTTGTTTGGGACAACAAGCCACCATGTATCACACATATTTTATAGAAGAATGGCCAACTCTCCTCTTCCCCCAATCCCTACACCCTTTTTCCCTGTATTTTCTGCAACTCAAGCAGACATGATATGTTGGACTCCAGTCCTACTATAAGGCAATGAGAACCATAGTTATCTGGTACGCCTTAACCTCGATTGAACCACGTCCATTACGAGAGTTCTAGTTTGCAGTATGTTAGAGATTGTGTATTAGTGTGGGTAGACAATGTTTAGTCTCATATTGCTTAGAATTGAAAGTGGGAAGCTTATCATCTCCTATATATATATATATATATATATACACTCAATTCAATCAATGAAGGATATCCCACTATTCCACGATGTAGTCTGTATTTTCTACGTGTTAGAGATGAGCATGTTTTGAAATGAAATGAGTTGGGGCTGTACATAATGAAGATAGGATATTGGTTACTTGGGGTTTGGGAAAGGAAATGTAAGAGGAGGTTAGGGTTTTGGAAAAGGATAGCCCTTGCTCTGATACCGTGTCAGAATTTAGGCAGCAATACTATTAAAATGGATATCTTCATTGATTTCTTTAAGTACATATATCTAGGAGAATATAAGACTCTCACTTTCATTTCTAAGCAATATGGGACTAAACATAGATACCCACACACTATCTCAACACATTGAAAGTGATAAGAGTGTATCTAGCAATGAAGATAGTGTCTGGGTGTCTATGCTTAATCCCACCTTTCATAGAAATGAAAGAGAGGCTTATCCTCTCATATATACGACGATTGCCAATATAATTCCACGTCACAACTCATTCTCTTCACTACCTCAACACATTGAAAGTGATATGAGTGTATCTAGAAATGAAGAGTGTCTGTGTGTCTATGCTTAATCACACATTGCATAGAAATGAAATAGAGGCTTATCCTCTCATATATATATATATATATATATATATATATATATATAATCAATGAAGATATCCATTTTAATAGTACAAAAACGACGATTGCCAATATAATTCCACGTCACAACTCATTCTCTTTGGCATCCCTCTTTTGTTGAGCTCTAATACCATGTAGTAAGTATATAATACATTATGGAATAATGGAATATTCTTCATTGATTATATATATATATATATATATATATATATATATATATATATATATATATATTATACAAAATACAAAGGTTTTTGAATCCTAGGGCTGACTGTGCCAAGATAAAGAGTGGTTGGGATTTAATCTTGGTGAATCAACGGTTGTGGAATTTTATGGGGAATCCAAATAGTGGGGTTTGCACTCATAATGGTTGTGGATGAGCACTATTGAGAGTGGAGTTTTATGGGGAATGAGCATTATTGAGAGTGGGGTTTTATGGGAAATCCAAAGAGTGGAGTTTGCACTCATAATGGTTGTGGATGAGCATTATTGAGAGTGGGGTTTTATGGGGAATCCAAAGAAAATTCACATCCAGCAGTGGTTGGGATTTAATATTTTGATGGGGGCCTCATAATTATTATTGTTCGTTTAAAATTGGGGGTCCAAGATTTTGAGAGGGAATACCTTAAATGAACCATGCCCTATGGGCACGGGTTATGACTATATATATATATATATATATATATATATATATATATATATATATAGAGAGAGAGAGAGAGAGAGGGGATATGATAAGGGTCCGTTTGGTTATGTTTTTTAACGTCGTTTTTGGAATATAAATGTTACACTAGAGTGGAAAGAGTGTTTGGCAACAGATGTTGGGGGAAAATTTTAGAATTTTTTTCCTAAAGTTTAGGCGAACTTGTTTTGGAAAGCTGTTTTTTGCTCTCTTGGGACCCGAACCTACTCTCTCCACTGCTCATCCCTCCCCCCAAAGTTTCTCTCTCCTCTCTCCACTGCTCATCCCTCCCCCCAAAGTCTCTTCTACATTGGAGTCCCTCCCCCTTCCCCTCTCACCTCTCCTTCTTCCTCTCCCGCCAATCCTCCTCTCCCAACACCTTCGACCGGGCGTCTCCATAGCTATCGTCTCTGATGTACGCCCTCTTCGTCGCCATGGCCTTCGGAGGGCACTCACGACATCATTACCACCACTGAGTCAAGGGAGGTCGACCGCGAGTTCGAGATCTCTGACCGTAATGACGACCGCGAGCTTGAGATCTCCGTTCAGGGTCGTGCAGGCTGTTAACCCCGATGAAGATATGCTCGCCCCCGGCACCACTGTTGATCGACGCGACCTCGCCTTTGCCCCACACCCTGACCACTCTGGTCGACCGCGCATTGCCTCGCCTCTACTCCGATCGACCGCACGTTGATCGAAGTAACCTCCAAAGCGGCCCACCTCAATCGTCTGACGTCGGATCCGAGTCGCAGGACCCTCCTAGCGATCGCGCCTCCTCCGGGTCTCCTATTGCTGGGGACGCATAATGGACAGACATGATTTTTGTTGGACATGGACTAGACACGGACAGAATGAATGAACACAATTCCAAAAAAAATTCCAAAAAAAAATTACCAAACATAAATTTAAATTTTTTCATAAAACTTTTTTTCAGATAAAAGTAACCAAACGTAAACTCGGAATCTCTATATCCAGAAAACAACTTTATAATCTTCTCTGAAAACTGTTTTCAAAAAACATATCCAAACGGGCCCTAAGCCTTCCAATTTCATTTCTAAGCAATGTGGGGCTAAATATTGGATACACATTATGTGATAAGCACTCCCTCAAACTAGAACATGTGAAACGTCTCTAGCTTGTTAGCAGCATCGAAAAGAATCCAATTAGCAAAGGTCGACACAACCAAAAAGATCGAATAATAGTAGAGAATAATAGTAGAGGTCGATGCACAAGGACTCTCGACCGAGCAATAGTAGATGTTAGGCAAACGAAGATGCTAGACCGAGAGAGTTGTCGAGGTATGAAGGTGCTCGACCAAGTAGTAGTTGTTGTTCGCACACGAGAATGCTCGACCAAGAGAGTTGAAGAACCTCAAACGACTAATAGTAGATGTGAGCGCACGAGAATGTTTGACCAAGTGAATTAAAGTGAAATGGACATTGCAGATAAGAGAGGGACCGGTAGAGTTATAAAACTCTACCCTCAAGTTGGACATAACTAGCATGTCCCAACTTGAAACCAAATTTGTTTTCTTTGCTTTTATATTTCCCCCTTTTGACAAGGAAAAAAAAGAACATGAAAAAAAAGAAGAAAAAAAGTTTATAAAGAAAAAAAATGATTTTATTTTACGAAATGCTAGTCATGTCGACGTGATGTAGAGTTCTACAACTCTACTCGTCTCTCACTTATCCGCAATAACTAATTCACTTTTATTCACTTGGTTGAGCATCGTCGTGCGCTAATATCTACTACTCAGTCGAGCATCTTCATACGTCGACAACTCACTTAGTAAAGCATTCTCGTGTGCCGACATCTACTACTACTCCGTCGAGCATTTTCATAAGCCAACAACTCTTAGTCGAACATCCTTGTTTGCTGACATCTACAAATTGGTGAAGCATTATTGTGCGTCAACATCTACTAATATTCGGTCTTTTCAATGGTGAATCGACCTTTACTACTAGATTCTTCAATGCTACTATCAATTTGTTATGATGTTTAGATTTTTCTAGTTTTTTAACAAGTTGGATATGTTTTACATGTTCTATCTTGAGGGGGAGTGTTAGAGATTGTGTTCAAGTGTGGGTAGTCAATGTTTAGTTCCACATTGCTAAGAGATTAAAGTGGAAGGATTATCCTCTCCTATATATATGTACTAACTTCAATCTGAAGGATATCCCATTATTTCACAATGTAGCCTATAACAAAGTATAATCGCGATCTGAATAGTTAAGGCACAACATCCAGATTGCCAAATTCAGCGGATGGAAATTTCTATTGAATTGTCACTATGAACTTGGGGATCTGTTTTTTCCATTGAATTGCCACTACAAACTTGCTTCTGCATATGGTTCTTTCAATGGCAAATAAAGTTGAGAAATATGCGTCAGCATATGATTCTTTCAATGGTAAATAAAGTTGAGAAATAGTTCAAGACTTATTGTCAATGTGGGGCTCCATAGCTATACATAATTCTAATGACGGCTTCGTATTTCTTACTGCTGCTGTTTCTTCATTGCCTCATGAATCAGAGCGCTGTTTTGCATATTCTTATCCAAAGACAAGGAGGTTCTTATGTTTTATGATGTGTATTCTTTTGTTTTGTACAGAGGTTTTTGAGTCTTGACATATATTATGTCTTAGCCTTGTATTGTGTGTGAGGTGGTGGCAGATCATGGTGGGGGTGGGGGGTGGGAGGGGGGATGTTATTGTTCTAGTTGATGTATGACTATGAGAAGTAAATATTATCCTATTGAATGCAGTAATGAATTTTGAAGAAAGTTGCACATGCTGCTCTGGTCTAGGCAGACATCGGAGGATAAAGAACCTAATGGAAGCATTATGTGTGTGTTAAGTTATATCTGAATAGTGACCTATGATTTGATTCAAGACATTGTGGCAATAAAAGAATGAATGTTGCTTACGTTATATCTGTATGCACAAGACATCGGAGGATAAAGAACCTAATGGAAGCATTATGTGTGTTAAGTTATATCTGTACAGTTATATCTGTATGCACAAGAGGCCCATTTATAGAACTAGTTTCCAGAATTGTTGCTTACGTAGTCCGCAATTAGCCTGAGGTGGAACATTAACTAATGTACTTGTACATACAGAGAGACTTAATACACTTATCATAGGGTCCAAAAGAATTTATTTAAGTAACAACTACCCAATCTCCTTGTAACCCAAAAAAATCATCACGTACCTATGAAATCAGTAATATCCCATGATACAGTTTGCAAGGTACAATGTTACATATACAGAGATGTAACAAAATATAATTGGTAGAGAATGATTATTTACTTTGATGCCAAACTACATTTAAAGTAACAGAACTTTGAGTAGATGCAGACTCGGTGCAGAAGAACATTATAAGCTGAAGCAAATAAAAAGACAAATGTGTTGTGTGTAAATTATAGCCAATGCTTACTTTGGTCTCAACTCTAGCTCTGCATCGGCATAAATTAAGCTTTCACTTAAAACCTTTTTGGCAGACTCCTCTTCTGAGAATTCAATCAAAGCAGTTCCACAGAAACACCTTTTGTCACCAACAATGCGTGGTAGCCTCACACTATTCACCTGCAGGGATACATAGGATGCAAAGGCAAACATTATGTGATATATGGAAACTTGCATCTTTTAGCATGAATAACCCGACATTGTTATTAAAGCATTCCGAGAGACGAAATTGGCAATTTACAGAACTGTCTGGTAGAAATTGCAATTTTGTGGTTCTTTTGTTGCATAAGTACAAAATTCTTCAGTCAAGGTTTGTTGTAGTGGTTTCAGAATCAGTTTTGAAGCATTCTTATGAGTACTGTTATCGGCAGCTTTGGGCCATTTGTATGAGTGTTGTTATCAGTCGTTTCAGGGAGTTGCAGCAGTTTTGGATTGGAGTTTCAAAGTTTTTCGTTCCAGAAAGCCAAAAAAAATAAGAAACTATATTAAAAACTTAAAGAAAATGAGACATTTAGGCATAATCTTATGTTTTATTTGTTGTTTTTGTTTTGTTTTAACTGAATACTGAATTTTTTGCCCAAAATAAATATTGTTGTTTATTTTACTAACTTATAGACATAGCATTCCCGCAATAGATACTTTTGAATGGAATAATATTAAGATGTATGAGCAATGTGACTTTATATTATACATCTTCAACAATGTACCATGTTGATTTTTGACACAGTCGAATTATTGTGTCGACATTGATTTGTAATACATCTTATTTTTCTTTTAATTTCATTTTTGATGAATTAACCGAGAACAAATCAGTATCAGCTGGTACTGATGAAGGTCATTATCGGATAAACATGCCAAAACCGATTGATATGACCAACACTGCAAACCTATCTAGCGAAGCAGGCTACAGTAGTTATATTGCATTATTATGACCAACATTGCGAACCTAACTAGCGAAGCAGGCCATTTGTATGAGCGTTGTTATCAGTCGTTTCAGGGAGTTGCAGCGGTTTTGGATTGTAGTTTCAAAGTTCTTCGTTCCAGAAAGCCAAAAAATAAGAAACTATATTAAAAACTAAAAAAATGAGACATTTAGGCATAATCTTATGTTTTATTTGTTGTTTTTGTTTTGTTTTAACTGAATACTGAATTGTTTGCCCGAAATAAATATTGTTGTTCATTTTACTAACTTAAAGACATAGCATTCCCGCAATAGATACTTCTGAATGGAATAATATTAAGATGTATGAGCAATGTGACTTTATATTATACATCTTCAACAATGTACCATGTTGATTTTTGACACAGTCGAATTATTGTGTCGACATTGATTTGCAATACATCTTATTTTTCTTTTAATTTCATTTTTGATGAATTAACCGAGAACAAATCAGTATCGGCTGGTACTGATGAAGGTCATTATCGGATAAACATGCCAAAACCGATTGATATGACCAACACTGCGAACCTATCTAGCGAAGCAGGCTACAGTAGTTATATTGCATTATTATGCATTAGCAACCAAAGGTCATGCCTCGGCTAATGACTTTCGGCGGTTAGATATTTAAGCAGTTGCTATTACTATCCAAAGGGCAATTGTTCATATGAAGTGCTAGTTTTCTGTCACTGGTTTATTAAATTCCATTACAGCTTTCGAAGTATCGGTCGACACATATACGATACGGTCGGTACATACTGATTTTGGCATGTCCTGATCCAATACCGACGACCGATACCGACTTTGGGGGTCTCTTTCCCGGTCAAGTCGACAGAGAAAAATTAAACGAAAAATATAGAATAATAAAAAAATAGTGTCAACACGATGAATAAGTTGTGCGGAACAATGTCAATTTTACAGTATGTCAATAAGATTCTTATCGATAAGCTGCAACCATTACCATTTGTATAACATTGTCAATATTATTCCATTCTAAACTATATGTTGTGGTTGCAAAACGTCTAAAGCCAAATAAATGAACAATAGTGTCGATTGCAAGTGAAATATTATTCAATTTAAAACCATCGAGAAACATCATACAAAATACTAATTATGTGTAAATGTACCAAATATTTTTTTCAGATATTTAAATATATTTTGTTAGTTTTGGTTTTCCACAACAAAGAATCCCTTACTCTGATCCGAAATAGCCGAAATAACGATATCGATACCTGTAGGAAGGGTCCGAAACAGATTCCAATAGTTCGAAGCTTGGTGTCAGTACAGATAAATACAATGAATATCATTCCAGATATTACTGGTTGTTGGACTCCTCGAACAGGGAAATGTGAAGCTAATTAGACACTTTAGTCATTGATACACTTGACTACAGATAGTCTCGTTGTCAAATTATGATACCAAGTTATGAGTTTAATAATGATGGTATGGAAAAATCATCTACCTTCAAAACAGGATTTAAAACATCTGTCTATAGTGATACATATCGACCATTTTGGACAACATTCAAATAGAGATGATATGGAACTGCATAAACAATGGGTATCACCAAAACATTCAAGATAGGCCATACATTCCAATGTCTTGTTAAGTTTGGCCTAATACCTACAGAAACTGGCCAAAAATATCCGAAATCTGGATATAGGACCATTTCACTTGTCAGCTAACTTATAAGTAATATTATGTCTGTAATCCATTCAGTTAACATATAACATTAAAAAAAAACATCTCCCCTTTGAGTTCCAAAAAACTTTCTTAAAGAAAAAATGTCAACTTTTCAGTTCCAATACAAATCTGAAAACCTCACATTTGGTTTAAAATGTCGGTTGAAGTCCTAAAATGATGGAGTTGTCCAATTTCGATGCAAAAAAGAAGTTTGTTACTGCTACAATAAATCTCTTAAAATGAGAAAGAAAACTGTGTTTATTTACTCTGAATGAAAAGGACAATCTTTCACCCTTTGGCAAATTCTTAGACAATATGTAGTCAAAAAACATAACTCACACAGTAAATTATTAGAGCATTATATATATATATATATATATATATATATATATACTAGTCAAATCCACCTGTGCTGTATTAACGTTTATATTTTCACTGTCATTTCTAATCCCGGATAAAGAAGAGTTGTGGTAGTTAGTCGACAGCCAAAGGATCACTATGAAACAAATCCTTACAAAAGTATGGATGAGAGAAAAGGATTCAGATAGTCGGTCCCAAATCTTGCGATAAAGGCTCGGATGTTATTGTTGTATCATCTTACCTCTTCGTCTAGACTCTTTATAGTCTAACAGAACTGAAAGGTGCTTCTTGGTTGCATGAACTTTGAAGTGCAATCCAAAATGTAGGTCTACCCAAGGTTGTCAAACTCGAGATACTACCAAGAATCGTTCGAAGGGTGAACGATCATAACTCGTGGGATCGTAACACGGATCGTAAGATCCCACCAGAAAGACAAAATTATATTTAATATATATTATATATTATTTATATAACATAAAAAAGAAAAAGTAACCTTAAAAACCAAAATAACCTTAATAAAAATGTCATACATGAATCATAAGTCACAAACTCGTAGGATCGTAACACGTATCGTAAGATCCCACGTGTTTTCTCGCCGCGCCGGCCGATGACCGCGTCGGCCACCAATCTGCCTCAAAGTTCCGTATAAAATGCGTAGGATCGTACGATCCCACGATCTATCGTGCGAGTTTAACATTGGGTCTACCTACTTGTCTCTCCCATGCTCATAGCTACCTTAGCTAGGAATTTGCACCAACATAGAGGGTTGGTGTCAGGTCGATAGTCGATCATAGAAATTTGTCAAATTTTTATGGAAATATCTTATGCTCCATAACCGACCCCATTCTAATAGGAGAAGGCTTTGATGATACTGATGAGATGGTATGGTGTAGTTGACAGAACTTCAGCTCAAATTCGACCTCCTTCACACCTCCAATGATGATTTACAACATATTTGGCAATAGTATCTAGCATCTTTAGAGACTCCAACAACTTGTATAACTGATTCTCTCCAAAAAAAAAGGAATATTATCAAGCTTCTCTTTATTAAAGTTTTTATTTTTTATGCCTTATTTTGGGACTTCTAGAAAAATTTGGACCATACTTAAAATCCCTAAACCTATTGAAATACAATGAAACCCATATATATATATATATATATATATATATATAGGAAAACTTGATGGTGAAACTTTTGAATTCCGAAAATATCCTTACATGTCTATACTAATTAAAAATGGTTCATTAATTTTAATAAGGACAACTTATTAATTACGAAGACTATCCTTTGGTCTTAAAAAGTCTTCCTAAGTTAATTAAAAAAATATTAAAATACGTGTAAGGCACGTGCACATATGCTAGTATATATATATATATATATATATATATATATATATATATATATATATGACAAGCTTTTTAAGTCAGCACGAGGTAGCAAAGTCATGAAAAGCCCAGGCAACAAGGCGGGGCCTCTAGACTAAAATTTTGGGGTGCGTAGTAGATAGGTTACGGAAAACATGTAGTTACTAATTTTTTTCCAATAGAAAAACTTGTAGTAATGTGAAAAGATTACAAATAACTCCTTTTTGAGAATTCGGAACTTTTTACGAAATTTGATTCTGGAGAAGTGTCTATGGACGTCTGGGCAACGCTTGACCGTGTTGTTCCGTCAACGATCGGAGACAACGTTAATATCTATTTTGCTTTGCTTGTCAAAGTTTTTCGAGAAAAACTGTAAAGCTAACAAATAGTTGTTGAATTGCTCAAGCAAGCAAAGAAGATTATCTTAATGTTGGATTTTTCGTCGTCGGGTAGTAGTTTTAACATTGTGGCCACCACTTTGCCGCAATCAACTTCGGCACCTTTAGCTCATGGTAGTCAAAGGCACGCCTCACACCTCACAAGGTGAGGCACCTTTCTTCGGACGCACCCAGTACGCATCTAAGGCGCACATTTCACCAAGACGCAACCAAAAAAAGGCACACCTTATGATATTTTTAATATATATACAAGAAGCTTTGAGGCATAAAAATAACCCTTACCCAAACCAGTCGGAGTGAGAGAGTGTCATTTCCACGGTTGCCAAAGTTTGTTACAATTTAACTAGAAAAACTAAAATTTACTGAAAACGTGGTAAGAATAATACAAACACTTGTTAGTTTTGTTGACCGCTACTGCTATTATTGCTCTGCTAGATCACTTGGCTATGATTTAACACATTTTTGTTGGTTTTAATATGTTATTTGGTTTTATTTCTTACATTACTAATATATTTATTTTGTATATTTTTATTATTTATTATTATTGTGCCTTGTTTCGCTCGGATTCGTGCCTTAAATGCGCCTTGCGCCTCGGACGATATGAACCCTTTACGTCTCGAGTGCTCCTTGCGCCTTTGACTACCTTGCTTTAGCTTTACATGAAGCTATGTTTGTAGTCCCGACTGGGTGGGATCATCTTTTTTCGAGAAAAAAGAAAAATCGGCCCTAGTATGTGATTTAGCTATGTTCATGTTTTGGTTTGCAACCCGTCCGCAACCAGTATTGGCTTTAACTATGTATCAGAGTCTGTTCCTTGCGGAGCTTTCATGGGTTTAAACCCACCACAGAAGGCTATATCAACATCGTCGAAAGAGGCAGCCTTGGCATAGACTTTCTTAGCCACTATAGTTACCGAGTTTATCACAAAGTGGTTGACTGGAGCCAGGGAAACTTCCATAGAGATTTTTTGGTGATTTCGAACGATGATAGGACTTTTCACACCTTGAGAAAGATTTTTTTTTTCAAATTTCGGTTGACCAAAGTCAATGACCAACATTTTAGCAATAGATTTGAGGGTCTTGTCGTTAGATTGCGACACGATTCTCTTATCGGAGAAGGTATTCCCCGCAGGGTCACCATTTCTTTTCCAAAAGAAAACTTGTATCATTCTAAAATAATTAATTTCTTTTCCAGAAGAAATTTTGTATTAATCTAAAAGATTACAAAGAAATCATTTTTGAAAATTTGAAACTTTCTACAAATTTGATTATGGGAAAGTGTGTTGACGGAGGTCTGGTCAACGCTTCGCCACTTTATTCCGTTAACGATCCAAAAACAAGATTTACTCTCTCTTTTGCTTTGCTTGTCAGAGTTTTCCGAGGAAAACTAGAAATCTAGCAAATAGTAGCAAAATTTCTTAAGTAAAAAAAATTATCTGAATGCTGAATTTTCTATGCTCCTTGAGATAATCCGTTCGGCCGCTAGGGACGCAGCATTCCTTGTATAACCACCATCGGCACAGTTGTGTTGGGACAGTGAATAACCTAAGATGGGTCAGCGAATAGCCTAAGGCGATGTTGAATATAGGCGCGATCGAGCCTTTGAGGGCGCAGCTACTTCGAGGGCACAG
Organism: Iris pallida; assembly: GCA_029216955.1. Classification (NCBI taxonomy): domain Eukaryota; kingdom Viridiplantae; phylum Streptophyta; class Magnoliopsida; order Asparagales; family Iridaceae; genus Iris; species Iris pallida. The sequence continues at coordinate 4,860,042 of JANAVB010004797.1, read as the reverse complement.
TTGCGTCTGGGCCGCAGCTACGTCTGGGAGCCGGTTAGCTTAGTGGCGCAAATAGGTCCTGCACGTGGTTAGCTTTGCGTCCGAATGAGTCCTGAAAGCAGTTGATTCAACAACGCAGTTGAGTCTTGGACTTGGTTGAACTATAGGCATAGTTGGGCCTGAAAACTCGCTTAGCTATTTTAGGTTGTTTGTTTTTAACTCCTTCGAGTTGTCCTCTTTGGCTATGAACTGATCCATATTAGGTTTGAATGGTCATGTTGAGTCTGAGTGACCATTGTTCGCTCTCTCTCCGGGATCTATTTTCTTGATGTCAACAACTAAAACTTATGTTAATAAATCCACCATATAAACAGCGAATATAACATGACAAGTTTTGGACACGATACAGATTCAATACATAATATGATGCCTAGTGACTAGTGTATTCTGCAGTGTTTGTGGCATATCAGATACGTGTCCAACATGACACGAGCACGGCATAAATTTTTAGAGTGTCTGTGCTTCCTATACTTTATGTGATGAATCAAGGAGGAAAATACCTTATTATATAGAACAAAAATTTGTCGAAGAAAAAAGATGAGGGATAGGCAACATCTGTCAAAAGTCAAGTGTTGTAATCTTTGGGCCTTGGATAGGAGAACAACAAAAGAAAGAGTCGGTAATGACAGGGATAAGCAAAGAGGTAGAGATATTTACATTTTGGTTGGTGGTAGTATCTGTTGGAGTTGAAAATGAGATGGAATGCAGTAAGTTAGGATAAACACAGAAAAGAAAATGATATAGGAAATAGTATTGTTTACCTTAGGCCCCTGAATAGGTGTTGAGGGTGGCAGTGTCGTATTACATTTTGGTCAATGCAGATCAAGGCGCTTGAGGCGGCCTAAGGCTGGTTGAGGCGCTCCGAGGCGGGTGCATCCCATTCCAAGACGGGTACTTCAGGATCTCACTGCCTAAATACTAGTTGCCATGGCGCTAGGGCATCTGAAACACCTAAGCATGGGCCTAAGGCGGCAAGGCGAACGCCTTTTGAAACACCGGTTCTTGAACGGCCATGCACATAAGGGTGTTATATTGTTTTGGTCAAGCTTTAGTTTAGGCTAAAGTTATTTGGAATGGATTGGTTTAGTATAAGGTTCAAGCTAAATTTTATTTAAAATAAGTTTGTTTCAAGGCTTTAGTTCAAACCAAATTAAGTTTAAATAGGTTTGGCTCGCAAATCAAATTGAAGTTATTATAAATTGGATTGGTTTAAACCAAAATTATTCTATCTTAGGATTTGGTTTAAACCTAATCCATTTGTATATATTTGGCTGAAGCAGTTCTCTTTTAAGGTTTGATTTGTACCTCAAGACAAGTATGTTTCAAATCGGTTCTACTCATGCCAAATTGTTTGAACTTTGAAGATGTAAACTTTCAAGCACGAGTCACTTTTAATTTTACTAATGTGCAATTGTTACTGTAAACTTTCGAGCATAATTCATTTTCCTTTTTACTATGTGAAATTGTTGTGTAAAAGTTACATGTTAGTTGGTATTGCAAGTAAAAATAGTTCAGTTAGTTTTAGGATATTGATGACATTTGAAGTATATTTTGATTATTTTATTATGGCTTATAATATAAGGTATATATATTCAAGTAGCCTGATAAAGGAAGCTTTCAGTTGAACCTTTTTATGCTTCTACCTCCACCACTTCCGATGAACTCACCACCTCACCAAGCCGCTCCTTCCTGCTCACCCTCACCCCCCACCCCCCACACACCTTAAGTGAACCCAACCTATCCCCTCCTCTCCCTATGGCTGCCCTCCATTCAATGAACCTCCCCGATTCTCGGGCCCTACCGCGAACCCGCTGCCTGCGCCCCCCTGGATGCAAAGAATCTCTTACAGCCATGTGCGGCTGAAAGGGGGCTGTGCAGGTCAGGAAAGCTGTAGAAAGTTGTCATCAAAGCACATGAAAGGGTGACTGTTGTGGCCCCCTGCGCATGCCCTGCCTGCAATAGCCTCTTGCTGCAATTGTAGGGAAGAGAGGGGAGGAAACGAATGGGTAGGGGTGGTGGTGTTTCCCGGAGGGGAAGGGAAGGAGGGACGGGGCACTTAGACAGCAGGCAGTGATAGTGGTAGGGGTGGCTAGAGTTTGGGTGAGGATAGAAAGTATGTAAATTTCTATCAGTAGGGGCAAAATGAACCTAACTCAGACTACTCAGTCATTGTTAGGAATTGTGGACTAAAAGAAGGTAGCCAACTTAAATTATTAAAATGTTCATGGTATCCGTGTATACAAAAAAAGTGTGGTATTAAAGTGATAAAAGGATAAATTCTCGTATTTAAATGCAAATTAGCATTAGAGTAACAGAAGGGATTTCGAGTTTACTTGCTCTAGTATGTACTTGTACAACTGAAGAATTGCCTAGGAATAAAATCACACATATATATGGGGAGAGAGAGAGAGAGAGAGAGAGAGAGAGAGAGGAGTTATATGTGATGCATCACCAACGAAAAGACTAGCGACAACAAATACCTTTGCATGTTGACCAAAGAAAGCTTCAACATCTTCAATCTTGACATCATGAGGCAAAGGAGATGCAGCAATTGTTCTTGAATCCACTTGCTCTATAACTACTTCTGGCTTTGATAACTCAGTACTCCTTCCAATCCTCTTTCCTACAAAAAATTTAAGAAATACAACAAAATTCAGCGGTTCCATTAAGCAAGGAACTTTATACTTGAAGCTAAATAAGAACAATAAACAAACATAAACCACCTTTGTTTCTGATCAGCATCAACTCCAAAGATATGGTAGACTAAACAATCAAAGGGAAAAAATACAATATATGATTGTATCTCACAGTTAGACCTAATAGTTATAAGACCAGGACTAGACATCAACCCAGACACGACTCCAGGTCATTGGACCAACCGGCGAGTCAACGATCTAACCGTGTGTGTGTATTAGTGATTACTGAAATACTATTATGAACCCCCCACGTCACTACATGATAATCACATAATTTGGAGCGACCATCTCATGTTCATAAGTAATCCTATCTAATTATATTGTTCTCCATTTCTCAATTTGACACTCATTGGTTGGTAGGAGCATTGACTAACATATTTTATGGTTCTTTATATTCATTGACCCAGCTTGCACGGGTTCTAGAAAACGTGGCCAGATCACCCAGGTTTTGACCGTGCCAGTGGTAGAACTATGAGCCTCTGGGGTCACTGATTTTCCGTTTCGACCTGCAGTCTGGTCCGGTTTTGATAACTATGAAACCTATCACAACTCTCTAAAGAGCAAAACCCAAATAGAGAGAATCAAAGAGAAGAGAAAGTAGAGGAGGGGGATTGACAGGAACCACTTTCATTGAGACATTAAATCACCTTTAAAACCAAAATGGTAGAGGGTCTTTGCTTGCTCCGAACTAGTAAGAAATTTATTGAAGCAGAGAAAATAATTTAAGGGAAGCTCATATGACCTTTATAATAGAACAGATTTCCGTATTGATTTGAATTTTCTATCAGGGATTCATGATTTATAATCTTAGAACACAATACCAAAATGTATGCACTAACACTAATTGGGTCCTGTAAACATATCAAGAAAATGCATACATACAACTCATCTCAAATTCGTTTAGGTATAAACGCCAAACCCAACATTGACTACATGATAACAAAAGATATGAAATTTGGTAAAATTCAAACGTAATAACATATTGACACAAAAAAAGCAATATACATATTTGTACCCATATCACAACCACACAAACTTCATGTGTGGACGAATATATATGCCAAAGAAATCATTACTTCGATTATATAAATGTTAGATCAGCAACACTCTTCGGTGGACATTGATATACTACAGAATGATGCCCGTTTTATAGTTAGAACGCTAATGCATCTTATAGTATATTCCACCAATTGAAATCTCTCTCTCTTCTAAAACTACTATGATGAATAATCAAATGCAAATAATTACTATGTAACCCAATAACCATGATTGCTTACTATAAATCACTTGCATGTATAACATAAGTGTATTAGTTAAATAATAAACAAATAAATAAAAGAAGGAAAAGGTAGGCAAAAATAATAAAATTACTGTTAAACAATATCTAGGAAGTAAGAAGCACGAAAGAGTTATCATCTTTATGCTGCATCAGGATGTATACGAACACTTTGTAATTGGTGCCGTATCCTTGTTGCGGTTTTTGTATTATGGTGTATTCGTGTCCATGCAACATAGATCAACATAAAGGGCAAAACCTATCAAATCAAAATTACAAACGAACTGATTGCCAATAAATACGACGAAACCCAATAACAAGAACTAAATTTTATCGGTAAATCAATACTGCATCAACACTTCACCAAATACAGAAAGCATTTCGCTGAAGCAAATCAAAAGGTTGATATTTAAGTGAATTCCAAAATATTAGGACCACACCCACCATCTTCAGATACTTTGAGCACAGTAGACTTCCGCAGCACATCGGCCACCGCGAGCACCGTCTCCTCCGGGACTTCCTCTGCCTTCAAATTACCCAATCCGAGATGATTCCTCATCCGAGTGAAGGAACATATCAAACCCAAGCTCACCACTGAAATAATAATAATACATCAGAGTTCTCTCAAGAGAAACACACACAAAAAAAAAAAAACATCACATTTCAATGGGAACTCACATCCATCCTCGCTCTCCTGGACGGATTTCTTCAAGAAATTGTCCCTGGGAAGATTGCTGTCGCTGAAATAGAACTCCACCTACAGAAAAAAAAAAAAAAAAAAAAAAAAAAAAAAAAAAAAAAGAAATCGTAAAAATCGATTTTTGCTTTATCGTCCAAATTACGGGAAGGGAAAAGGAAATAATTAGGGTTTCCGTTTCTAATTTCACAAAAAACGAGTCCCTCTAAATTGTTAAAAGTGGGAAAACAAATGGACTCGGGCGTTTCTAATTTCACAAAAATCGTAAAAATTCGATCTTTTTCCCTTAAAATAGGGATGTGAACAAATTAAGGTTTCTATTTTAATTCACGAAAAGAAAATCACAAAAAATATAAATCCAACTTCCTTTTTCTGTTTCCACAAATTTGGGGAAAGATTATAAGGATTAGGATTTCCGATTGAAATTTCACCTGGCGTAGGACGTTCTTCACTTGCGCTTCGTCTAAGGATGCCGCCATTAGAGTGTTATCCTAGGGAGGAATAATTCGTTAGGGTTTTGCTAGGGTTTGGGTTAAGGTTTCTTCAAAGGTGGGAATTCTCTAGTACTTATAGGCCCGTGCAGTAAACAAACAAAAATAAAAAAATTATATATATATATATATATATATATATATATATATATATATATATAATATATATATATATACATATATATATATATCTATTCTCCTATATAATAGAAAATTTTGATTTTTTTTTTGACAGGGGAAGAATTGATTTTATTCATAATGGTCTGAGTCAGGCTCAGAACTAATTCCAGCTTCAAAAGTAAGAAGTTGGGAAATACAATGGGGAGGAGAATACTCATGCAAATGCATTTGGTTATGTAGGCTATAAGCTGCAAGCTCATGTGCGACTCTGTTGCCAGTACGACGCACAAAACAGAAACTCGGCTGTCTCTCAAGACCCTTAACGATATTCAAAATCTCATTAACCAGCTCAAACGATTTCCAAGGAATCAAGTGTTTATCACCCCTGAAAATCCTGATAGCAGTGGTTGAATCCCCTTCAATGATGATGATGGCATTGCCGAGTTCCTTAGACAAGAGGATGCCTTGATGGATGGCTTGAATCTCTGCAATCAGACTCATATCATCCTCATAGATAGGAGAGCAGTGCCATGCCTTCGCTGCGATAAAAGCGCCAGTAGAGTCCCTAGCAACCGCAGACGCTGCCATGGATGAGTTGGTTGTGGCCCCGTCTACATTGATTTTAATGAAACCCGGCGGAGGCGGTGACCATTGGGACAGCGATGTGGCATCTTGTCTCAACGTCTCCACCCATTCAAGCCGCCGATCCTCAAGCATCCCGTTGTATGCATGGTACATATAGTTTGCCAAACTGAGAAGTTGTTGCACACTCATATTTTCGTGACGGAATACGCAATCGCACCTAGCTTTCCATATGGCCCAGAGGACATTAGCTCCTAATATGAATGCTTCATGGGATGTTTGATTTTGGAGCCATGTCGATAGTAGTTTGTGGATATCCAACTGACTATCAATACGGAGATCCAACGGGCAAGCAAACCAGGTTTCTTTAGCCAATCGGCAATGAAGAAATAAGTGATTTGCATCCTCTTCTACGGTTAGGCAATGAGGACAGAGCTTGCTAATGGAGGGGACTCGTTTGCCAATGGCAGTAAATAGGGGCAATGCGTTGTGGAGGAGTCGCCATGTAAATAACTGGATTTTTGGTGATATGCCTTTTACTAGGGGTGAGCATTATTCGGTTTTGAACCGAAAACCGAACCGAACCGAACCGAATAAGAAATTCGGTCCGGTTTTAAAAATAATCGGTTCGGTTTCGGTTTTGAAAATGCTAAAATTCCTTATTCGGTTTCGGTTTCGGTTTTGGAGTTCGGTTTCGGTTTAGAACCGAAAACCGAATAACAAGAAATATATATAACAAGATTCTACTTTGTAACAAAAGCTTGTGATGGCTCAGTTGGTAGTGAGCAAATGATAGTGTGCAGGAGGTTAGGGGTTCGATTCCCACCGTTCCCCTCCCCTTTAACAATTTATTTTGTGTTATACCAAAGAACATTTTAGTCCCACATCGAAAACAAGAGGAGGCTGAGCTGATGAGGAGCAACACTCCCTTTAACAATTTATTTCAAAGAACATTTTAGTCCCACATCGGAAACATCAAGAGGAAGAGGAGCAACACTCCCTTATAAAAGGGAGTTATAGCATGTCACTTTGAGCATGGCTTTTAGGCTTTTGCTTGGGCTGTGCTCGTGAGCATGGCCAGCAGGCTTTTAGACTTTTGCCTGGGCTTTACCCGACAGAAAGTTTAATTGATAATAATTATGTTTTTTCTTGGGCTTTGCTTGTGAGCATGGCCAGCAGGCTTTTAGGCTTTTGCTTGGGCTTTGCCCGACAAAAAGTTTAATTGATAATAATTATGTTTTTTCTTGGGCTTTGCTTGTGAGCATGGCCAGCTTGCTGAAAAATTTATGGGAACCGAATAAACCGAAAACCGAACCGATTTAATTCGGTTCGGTTTACTTCGGTTTTAAGTTGTTTCGGTTCGGTTTCGGTTTTGTTTATTCGGGTTCGGTCGAATTCGGTTTTTCTTATTCGGTTCGGTTTTACACCGAATTAACCGAATGCTCACCCCTACCTTTTACCTTCCATAGGAGTCTCCAGAGTTGATTGTTTGACTCGCTCGAAGAACCAGTTGGTTCTTTCCTCCGGAGTTCTTCATAGAGGGATTTTGTTGTAAAGACACCATTTTTGGCGCTAGTCCAAATCAAAGTATCGGCGCCATCGTCTTTGCAGAGCTTGATGTTAACAATGGCCTGTGCTTCCATTGGAGTGAAAATGGAACGGATGAGTGACAGGTTCCAGCTCCTCGTTGTGGGGTCTATTAAGTCACGAACAAGCTTAGGGCCATTGACATGTAAGATGCATTCGGAGACTCTGAAGCCTGGAATTCCGGGAATCCATGGTTCCTTCATGATGTCTACCCAGCCACCCCGGATTCTCCAGCATATATTATTCACCATGTCACGTCTCAAATCAAGGATGCCGGACCACGTAGGAGACGCTCGACTAGTCTTACGTACCGCCCAGAAGTTCTTCTCTTGCAGATAGATGCCACGGAGTAATCGAGCCCAGAGTTGATTTGGGTTATTAACGAATCTCCACAGTAATTTGCCCACCAAGGATTTGTTCACCAGGCTGAGTTTCCGAATACCCAAGCCACCCTCTATTTTTGGTTTTGTAATCTTGTCCCATTTCAGGAAATGGAGCTTCTTCTCCGATGCATCGTGGCCCCACCAGAAACCCCTCTGTTGCTTGGATAATTTGTCAAGGACGCCTCTGGGAATCAAGTACGCCGATGCGAAGTAAATGGGAACAGAACATAATGTAGACTTGATGAGCGTTGTTCTTCCCGCGTGAGAGAGGAGCTTTGATTTCCATCCATGAAGATGTGCGGTACACTTGCTGATAAGTGATGTATGAGTAGAGCTAAGTCTTTTAGATAGGAGTAGTTTGTGGCCCAAATACTTGTCATCCTCTGCCATTAGTGCCAGGTTGAGATTTGCTGCTAGCATTTGCTGGTCTACAAGAGTAACTTCCTTGCTAAAGTGAATACTAGACTTAGCAAAATTCACTTTCTGACCGGACCAAGCGCAAAATTTACACAAAATCTCGGCCACAGTGGATAGTGACAAGTTATTAGCCTGACCAAAGATTAACATATCATCAGCAAAGAATAAATGGGAGATGGAAAGGGAGTACCGATTCAGCCGAACTCCTCGGAACAAGTCGTTCTGTTCATATTGGTAAAACAACTTAGAGAGAATCTCCGAGCATAGTATAAAGATGAATGGCGATAGGGGCATCCTTGCCGAATTCCGCACGATGGCTTGATATGGCCTTCAGGTATCCCATTTATAAGAATAGAGAAGGAAGATGAGGTAATGCACTTCATGTATAGATCATTGGTGTGCCCTTTAATTCCCATACCGTGCATAACCCTTTGAATGAAAGGCCACGACAGTCGGTCGTAAGCCTTGGACATGTCGATCTTCAGGGCATACGCACTTTTCTTTTTTGACAGGAACTTCATACCGTGGAAAATCTCCTAGGCAATAACGATGTTGTCTGTTATTTGCCTTCCAGGAATAAATGCATTCTGATGTTGGGAGACAAGTTGATGTAGAAGGGGACGGAGGCGGGATGTCAAGATTTTAGAAATGAGTTTATAGACCACGTTGCAAAGGGAGATCGGTCTGAAGTCGACCGCACTGGTCGGGCTCCTGCTCTTCGGGATCAGGGCAATGTATGTATGGTTGAGGTTCGGAGGGAAGCTTGCATCAATGAAGAATTATTTCACTACATGTGTAAGTTCTCTGCCAATGATTTCCCAGTTCCTCTGATAGAATGCCGCCATGAATCCGTCTGGCCCAGGGGCTTTTAGCGGCCCCATGCTGAATAGTGCCGATTTAATCTCTTCATCATCAGGGATTTTCCCCAGAGCATTGTTATCTGTTTCTGATATAGGACTGGAGGAAATTATAAAGGAAGGGTCCATAGGGTGTACCTCATCGTTGCAAAATATTGATTTGAAGTGGTCGATGAACTCTTTAGCAATACCATTGTGATCAGACACCCAGCTGCCATCACTCCGAAGTAGGGTCCGGACTTCATTCTTTCTCTTCCTGATCGTAGCCTTGGTATGGAAATATTTTGTGTTCCTCTCGCCCTCTTTGATCCAAGCGCACTTAGCGCGCTGGCTCCAGTAGGCCTCCTTAATGGAAAGAAGGTCGTTTATCTCGTTGCATACCTCCCGTTCTCTGCACATTGATTGCTCCGTCTGAGTTGAAGACTGAATAGTATGGAGATGATCCTTCAATCCGTTGATACGGGAAGTAACGTTCCCGAACTTTGAACGACTCCAACGTTTGAGCTTGCTGAGAGTAAGTTCCAATTTTTGCGGGAATGTACGGGAACCAATAAGGTTGGCTTCTTGCCATGTGTCTTTGAGAAATCCCGTAAAAGCTTCATTTTTCATCCAAAAAGTTTCGAACCTGCTTGGTCGCTTTCTGTGAGGGAGCACGTTGCATGTATTCAGGAGAATTGGAGCGTGATCGCTATTGATGCGTGGTAAGATGGAGACAGTAGCGTCAGGGTGGAGACAACACCACTCCGAGTTGCCCATTGCCCGGTCGAGACGTTCACGGATGTTGTAGTTGAGTTTCCTGTCATTCGACCACGTGTACGCAGGCCCAATGAAACCGAGGTCGACAAGCCCGCACTGGGCCACCATTTCTTTGAAGGAAGAAGCAGCGTGTGTGTCGAAGGCACGACCCCCAACTTTCTCCCTTGGTTCAAGAATAGTATTGAAATCTCCTATGCTGCACCATGGCACAGTGAAGACATCTGATAATGTTTTGATCCTCGACCATAGTTTGGGTCTGTCCTTCTGCTTGGGGTAGCCATAAACACATAGGAGGTTCCACGCCGACAATCCGCCATACGCATCGATAGAAAGAATTAAAAGGTTCTTTGAGGAGAAGGAAATGGAGGCCTTTATTGTATCATCCCAGCCAAGCCATAGACCTCCAGAGCGTCCGCTGGGGGAAACTGAGTGAAAATTCGGGTAGCCAAAAGTTGGAAGAGTTTGGGAAGTGTGATGTGGAGAGAAGAGAGTTTCAGAGATGAAGAAGATGTTGGGGCGGGTGGCGGTGAGAAATGATCTAAGAGTCTGGACTGTCGAGACATTTCTCGAACCTCGACAGTTCCATGAGAGGACTAACATTGGTCTAGCGGCTGATCAAGGTCAGCCGCCACGACCATATTAGTAGGGCCTGAAGCATGATTGATTGTGAGAAGTTTTTTCCTTGGTTGGGGATTTTCTGGAGGGGATGTCGGCCTCTTAGCAGAGGATGAGGCAGAGTAAGGGCCGTGATTGTTCTTCCGCGCTCGACGTTTCCATGAAGGTTTGCGGGGTTGGGCTGGCCGAGTGATGGAGCCAGATATAATCGAGAGCGGGATGAGAGTTTCATCGATGGAGGCTATGGATGGTGGCATGGAGGATGAGGACGAGAAGATGGTCAGGTTGGGGTCTGGGATGTTGAGGGACAGGAAGTAAGGAAATGGGGAAGTCGAAGAGGCTTCATGAACAATATTATTCGTCACGTCTTCATTGCCTGAGTAATTATGCAGCTACTTCAAAGAAGACGTGGCGTGAACACCATAGTCATCTGCCTCCATCCACACGGTGTCATTACAGTCATTGCCAGGCGATTTCAGGCCTTCACCAGAGAGGGGATAAGTACCACCTGACTCGGGAACAGAAAGGTTATGAATGCACTTTGGTTGAGTACCTTCTTGGAATGTTTGTTCAGTATTCAGGGGCCCCAATATATCTCCAACTCTTCTTCTCTGGGGGGTTAGTATTTTGTGATAGGGAGGCTGTTATGCCATGTGGCGGCATTATCACAAGTTGGGGCATCCACCGGCGCCAGAAGTCTAGAGTTCGGCAAGGAGCCTTGAGTCAGAGGTCCGTTCGTCGTCTGCTCTTCACCGGTGACATCGCCTGTTATATCACTAGGAGGATCATCATTCCCGTTATCTACATGCGCACTTCGACGTGGCGTGCTTCGATATGGCTCAACTCTGTAATCTTCCTCTTTAATCCTGGGTGCAAGGAGGATGTTGATTCTTTGTTTCTCTTCTTCAGTCCAGTCCTCATTGATAAGAGATCGAAAAGTTTCACGTTCTTTGCAACCATTGATTGTATGCCCCACCCTGGCACAAAACAAACACATGCGGGGTAGTCGTTCATATTTAACGACGATCTCCCTTACCGCATTGCCATCCAAACTGGTATAGATCCTTCTCTTAAGAGGTTTGGTAATGTCTACGAGTACTTTAACTCTAGCATAAGTTTTCCACTGGAGTTCATCCATCTTCGATATAGACCGTGCTGATCCTATTGCCTCTACAATCCTGGAAACAGCGGCTTGGTTGAGAAATTTAGGGGGAATTTTGTGCAATTGAACCCAGAGATCCGCCAATTGAAATAGGTAATCTTCATGGAGCTTCCCCGGGTCGCATTTCTCGATTGCAAGGAGATCGTCATTGATGCTCCATGGTGCTTCTAATAAGATCTGTCGACTTCATTCGGCGAATCAAGGCGAACCAGAAAAGAGCCCGCGTCCCCATCCAGATCAGAGACTTGAACAGGGGCGGTTGTTCTCCACAGCCTTGGGAGGATGGAGGTCAGCGCCGCACGAGTAAAATGACGTGTGGAAACAGGTTTCACTGCTATGGAAGAAGCCCAGTGCTCCTGGATCACACTATCCATGGCAGTGAGCGAAATCGCCTTCGCCGGGCCTTGGAGGCTAAAAAGATTCGCCATCTTCTCTATGACTTCCTTATAGGAAGCCATCCAGCCGAGGACGATCAGAATATGCAGGAGGTGGTGGGAAAGGACGAGTGGAGTTGAAAGAGAAGGACAAGAGACGAGGTAGGAGGAGAGATCGATAGGGGGTAGACGGCGGCGGCTGTTGCCCAAAGCCGCCGGCAGAGAAGCAAACCTTTAGGGTTTGAGCAGAAGCAAACCTTTAGGGTTTGGTGACCATCTGTTTTCCGTTAATAGAAAAATTTGATGGTGAAACTTTAAAATTCCAAAAATATCTTTACATGTCTTTAAAAATAGTTCATTAATTTTAATAAGGACAACTTTGTAATTATGAAGACTATCCTTTAGTCTTCCTAAATTAATTAATAGAATATTAAAATACGTGCAAGGCACGTACACATACGCTAGTATATATATATATATATATATATATATATATATATATATATATATATATATATATATATATATATATATATATATATATATATATATATACTAGCATATGTGCACGTGCCTTGCACGTATTTTAACATTTCTTAATTAGTTTAGGAAGACTTTTTAGGAAGACCAAATGGTAGTCTTCCTAATTACTAAGTTGTTCTTATTAAAATTAATGAACTATTTTTAATTAGTATAAATATGTAAGGATATTTTCGGAATTCAAAAGTTTCACCATCTAAGTTTTCCTATTATATAGTAGAATATATATATATATATATATATATATATAGGGAAAACAGGATATGAGCCATAGGCTCATACTCTTATATGAGCCATTCCATGTGGCTT